>JAYJLX010043051.1:0-13712 GCA_036873525.1 Chalinula nematifera
GTATGTATGTATGTATGTATGTATGTATGTATGTATGTATGTATGTATGTATGTATGTATGTATGTATGTATGTATACAGTGGAACCTCCAAATAAAGGAGACTTTGGGACCCTATATAAACTAATGTACTTAATTTTGTTCTTTATAGAGAGGTTGTCCTCTTTTGGAAGGTCAAAATCTATTAGACAAGTCTATTTGGGACACTGATAAATGTCCTTTGTTGAGAGGTTTATTATACTATATATGTCCCTTTCTCGGAGTGTCCACTATCGGAGGTTGTACTGTATACGTGTACATGCATATCATTGTTGGTAGCTATTGTAGTCTCAGCAAGCATGGATCGTAGCCTGTTTCTGTATTTACTTGTATTAATTGCAATTTGGAAATATTTTTATTGTTTGTTTGTATGTCCTAGTCTATAATAGCTGTTTAACGAGTGTCGATTGGTTACCATGTCAATTCTAAACAGTAGTTTTTGAAATGTTGGTTAAATAAAATAGATGGAAAGAATCTGTTTTTAGCAAATGAAATAGACAATGGACAGATTTATAGCAGCTGCCTTAATTTAATGTATAGTCTCAGAGTCTTTCAATTCTAACTATGTATAATATTAGCAAGTGACTGGAACACATACAGGAAATATTTGTGCATAATTGAAAGGTCACTGACCCCCAATGATAGTGGGGGATGATGGTGGGGGTTGGTGTCTTTAATGTTTGACATTGTTTCCAAACTATCAGCAGGTCATGGATCTTCTTTAACAAAAGTAGCGCGAATTCTCTTGAGCCCATCTAGAATTAATGATGACCTCCATCATCATTATCAATACATGTATATACGTATATAGCCATGGGTTTTTTTCCTGTAAAATGCAATATTACATGTACTTTATTGCTTAACAGTGTGCAATGTAACAGTGTAATGGTGAATCTAGTCAATTCACGTTACTGGTTTAAGCCAGATGTACCATTTGATGCTAGTTCAAAGTTTTGCTCAGGTGATTTGATGCTCGTTTTACAATGGAGTTGGCTAGTATTCAACTATATATAGAATTGTATAGTAACATTTAGCGAGCATTGTATTGTAAGTTCGGCTTTACTTTACAGTACCTACAACTAAAAACAAAAGGTAATATACTTTCAATTCTCAAAATTCTATATTGTATTCATATGTTTATTATCTTTACTATTTGGATGACTTAATTAACCTACTACACACTGTTTAATATCCTCTCCCTTATTAGACTGAATCACACAATGCGCTGCTAATCACAGTACGTGACGTATACCGGCCATCTTCCTTTGACCCCATAATAGCTGGTGTCCCACATGTTAAAACATAATTCCTCACCTCAATGGTTTCATTTTTGTTGGCTTTAACAATACCGTTGGAATGCGCGTGTGTATATACTATGTTGGGTCCACCCGTAACCATGGTGATAGGTGAGGACGCCCTTCCCTTCGCTAATTTAACCTGGTCTGAGCTAATTTCCCGATTAACGTTCATTACGCATCCTCACAATGAATAGCTAGCATCAAACTAATTGATAAGATCAGTTCCTTGATCATATTGTTTCTATAGCTACGTATATGCACCATACCCTATATATGTACATGTACAGTACTAATGAGATAACATAATAAGTATATGTATAATACACTTATGTGTAATATGTATACATACATGTCAGCATGGATACTTGACAGCATTTCAATGTATCAATATAATATATATTATATATCATATAGCAGGTTTAATTTGGCAAGTTTTTTTCAGTATGTAGTTTGGGATTTAAAATGTAAAATTGCCTTATTAATTTTACAAAGTTATGGTATACACGTCTGAGCTACAAATTGCAAATGCCATTTTAATGATGATCGACCCACCAAATATTTTGTTCACCAAATATAGCAGTATATAGTGATACACAGTACATGTATAACTATATTGTAATATATATGCCTGTATTGCGATAATGTGTGACTGAGCATCCTGAAACCAGCCATTATCTATGGCGTATCATAACCAGCTGCCTCTGTTATTGTCTCCAACTCCTTATAATTAATTGCCCTTGCTGTTTTCAATTCCTGGCGGCTGTCGTGTCTGCCATAATTAGCAGCAAATTGCTCCATTATACCTGTTAGCTGCTTTTTGTTGAGTTTGTTTTGTTCATTTTCCGTGAATCAATCCCGTTTCATGTTCATCCGCTATTATTGTAAAGTTTTATTGTTCACGCAATTACAATTATATACATAACCTCTGGAATATAATATAACTACGCAAAATTAATTACTGTGTATTTAAAGTACCCACGTTGGATTCTCAGAATATTCATTATAATGACAATAAACATCGACTGGCTTGGTCATGAAAGGTTCCTTCCACTACATAAGGTTTTGTTAACTTCACAAATCATTAATTTCTCATAGTATACAATACTCTAATAAATTATGCAACATGAGACATCAATAATACTAGTATACTCCTGTTGTTAACTCTGAGGTTATTATAATGATCAAAGCATGTATTATATCTCCACATTAGTCATAATCCTTTGATTTCAGCTAAAGATGTGTTTCTCTTGTATTGTGTACCTTGTTGTTTAACGTAACGTGATATACTATAGTCATTATTATATGTCACTATTGGTAACATAATAAATGAATTTTAAGAGACGCACAGCTGTGGATCTTTGTGCTCACTATATGTTGTAAAATGTCACAAGCCACACCTACTTATCTCGTATCTCATTTATAGATCAATTATTACAAGCCCCTCCCTCCAAACAAAGCGTAATCAGGTGTACAGATCATTAGAGTCAAATGGGCTCTCACTCCTGCTCTCCCTCCCTCTCTTGAGCATGTTGACTATATATATAGCCTGTATTGTTGTTCGATCCATTCTATATTTAGTTATAGCTATGGTGGTTAGCTGTAGATTTCTCTTATCAATTGAACAGTTGAACTTACATGCAACTCATAACTGAATTTTTTACATTTCCAAGAATCCTTACACCCATACATGTATGATTTAGCACCACCATAATTGACGAATGTCTTAATTATTTAAATGAAAATTCCAAAGCTATTAACTGCGTTAGTAGTGAAATGCCTGTTGCCTTTGTTCCTTGTCCCAATGGAGCTCAGGAATAGCTACATTGGTACGCTGTAGTTATAGAGAGGGTAACTGTTGCATACCTTTATTAATTTGAAGAATGCGTTTGTTACAACATTTCTCTCCTGTGTTATATAACATTGCGTAATGCCTGTTACAGTAGATAAGTGATATGCCTCGTGCGAGATGGGTTGATTAAATTCATAGTTTAGGACGGGTAACTAGCATTTGTTTACAAAAACTCATTGATCTTTTTCATTTCAGTAGTGAAGTATAATAGCTAATGAGTTATTTCTAATAGAGTAAAGTAACCATGAGGTTATATCTGCCCTAATCTATGAATTTAATCAAGCCGTTGCGCACGAGGCATACTAGTTACCTACTGTAACGGGTCTTATGTAATGTTACATAACAGCTATAGGAAGAGAAATGTCGTATATGAGTACAGCTACATATGTATGATTCAATCGCTGCCATGGGTTACAAATAATGCTTTAAACCACTCCTACAGGGTACGCACATATTTCTAAGTTAAGCATGCAATTGATCTTTCTAAAGTTTTTTTTATCACTATACGATATACAACATTAAGTAACATGCTAGACTATATTGTTTATTTCAGAGGTGTACATGCACAATGAGTGTGAGGGGGTTTAACTATAGTTAAATATGGTTTTGTACTTATAGTTGTTTATAATTTGTTACGTTATTTCTTCACTCAGAGACACAACCCTCCGATTCTTTATAACTTGGAACAAGACCCATCTGAACTGGTCAGTCAATGCCCATTAACTATAATTATATAAATATATACTATACTACTCCACTATACATGTACATGTACATACATGTACATGTATGTACACATACATGTACAGTACATACCCTCCCTGTACATTCCTTGATTTAAACTACTATAAATAAAACTATCAGTGGACAGTATAGTATGTTCAAATGATAACTTTTCCTCCATTTATACATATAACAGCATCTTCCATTACACTTCACAAAATAGATTATTAAATCGAGTCTAACAGTGCATGCATGCTGCTGATAAGTAAGTAGATACATCCGGTCTACATGTAACACACTAGATTACAGTCATTCCATTCTGGTGATAATTGATATCGATATTGTTTGTTTCTCTCCTTCATTCGTTGAGGATTCCTACATTTCCTCTTTCTATCTCAGTGACACATACAACTAAAAGCTCATTATTTCATACATGTACATCGATCATTGCTAGTAACATCATACCTAACACATTATACGAGAAATTCCCTTCTTTATGTAATCGTTGCATGTGTTATGATAAGGCCACCCGCGTTGGCGGGCTTGTTGTAACTCTGTACATACTTAGCTGGTGGGTATTGGTGTACGTCTGTAGTTGTTTGTGCACGTTGATGGTATTACATTCTGCCACTAAATCATGTCTTAACCTAATTGTGAGCCGTGAGTATACTCTGTTAATGGTATAATGACTGTAAATTATAGTCTGTAACATAGTCTAGGTCCTTCGACTAGCTTAATAATATACTAGGGAGTAAAGGGGAATTAGTGACACAAGATGTTAGAATAGTTGACCTTTTTGGTTGTTTTATTCACTGAATCCTAGTCAATTTCAATGTAAAACTGACAAGCATCAAAAAGAAAGGTTAAATTGCCCATGTAACGTTCAGATATTGTCGTATTGTAACCGGCCTTATTTACTGTCATTTAACAGGATATCTCATTGAAACGTCACTTCTCATTAAAAGGTTACTTCATATATTGAAAGGTCCGCCACATGCACTTTGTATTGAAAGGTCACTTTGTATTGCTTCACTTTATATTGAAATGTCACCTCATGACTTATATAAACTAGCTAGGGTTTGATCGGTCTAAAATTATGGCTTGAATAAGATTTGATTATCTTTATTATCTGCGCCAGTACAGTGAGTTAAATCATAGTTAACATTATTAAGTATAATGGATGAACTAATAATAAATATACAAGTATGCTCAAATAATTGAGTCACAATAAATTAATCTGTTTTCGCAAACATAATATCGGCTATTCTTCCCTTCAGTAATTTGGTTAACAACACCTGCTATTAGGATTCTTTTAAAATCAACCATAGTGATCCCCTAAGATCACAGCAACATTAATCGAGTTTCCTTCTGTTTGTTGATAACATGAGCTGAAATATCCAATTTCGTCTAATTTTGTTGTTTTGAAAGATCCTTTTAAATACATTTAACAGGCGCAGACAGCCTTTGCATGTGCTAACCTGTTTATAGTGAAAGCATCAAATGTCCACAGCCATACATGCATGACTACATGTGTGTGACATTAGGGGGAAGGCCTTTAGCTGTATTAATCTGCCAGTATATGCCCATCTAGTATACTAATATATTAGTGATATTTACTTATATCAAAGAATAGACCAAACGTTGCCATGGATGACTACATGTGTGTGTGATATTAGAGTATTATACATGTATAGACCTTTGACTAATCTTATCTGAGTAATGTAACACAGATCCAACAATTAAACACATACTGTACCTAATATAATTAGCATGGACACTTGCAGTTTATTGCTGTGTTAAAGTCCCATCATATTTAGTTAAAATAGGTTTTTTTTGCTTTGTTGAATGTTGGTTTTGTTATTGTATCTATTTGTATGTGTGTTGACTGTCCATAAATATATGTGCGTCTATGGATATAAAGCAAGCCTATATACTTACATGAAGTTGAAACTAAATTATATTTACATTTAAGTGGAGGATTTGCTCATTAGATATTCATCTAAAATTCATTAATTATGTCCACACACTTCCGTACTTAATACATTGTGACTTGTAATTATTAATGTCATTTAATACAAAATGAGCAAATTAATCGTCAATCAACTCAACACGAATTGGACTTTGCTACTGTACAGTTGGAAAACTTTGAGGGGTGTGTTAGCTATGCACATACTTCGTACAACAGCCACGCCTATCATCACATGCAGTAGCCATGCCTACCGACACATGCAGTGGCCACGCCTACCAACATATTGTATACAAGCAATATAGACATTTCTCAACAGATTGTTGACCAAATTCTCATGTACTGTACAGTGGTACTTAATAATGGTAATAGTAATGAAATAATAATGCTATAAGTTCGTTTACGTTTAGTTGAGGATTTGCTCATTAGTGTTATTGACAATTATTGCACAATTATTTACCATTCATAATGTATTAAGTACGGAGGTGCGTGGGCGTGTGTGTAACCATAATTAATGTGTCTTAGATGAGTATCTAATAAGCAAATCCTCAACTCAACGTAAACGAACTTTAATACGTAATTATACAACATATCTGATGAATTTATCCTTTGTGAGGAAAAGAATTCATAGTAGACGATAATGATGGCTATAGTGAGTAAAGATCAATATACGATATTGACACATATGCTGTGATCAAGGATTGACGTTTATCCGGTCACTTTGAAGTTTGAAACTATCTTTTGATCCATCTCCTGTTAGTAATTATATGATACACTCACATTCTTTGACCATAGTCGTCATGGTGATGGTTGTCATAGTGATTGTTCCATGTAATATTATACTGGATATGAAGTCATTAATAATATTATTCTGAATTACTTGAATTCACGCTAAACAACTCCATTAGTGTTTATGAAACCAGGATACTCGATCATTGAGACACACAGTGCTGAGTTCTCAACAGTACACTTTATTGAGCAAAAGAGAGGTTTCACTATATGCCTATAACCGTCATAGTTATTCTAATCATTGTTTTTGCATTTGAAGATTCCTCCACCTCTTCAGATAAAATATTTCATGAAATCCACAAATGAATTACCATTACATGTCATCAATTACTACTGACTGCCAAAAGTTAAGGAGAAACATGCATATATACGACAAATAGTTTAATTGTAAAATGTAAAGCTATACGTAAATGCATGTACAGTAAGTTTACGAATAAACTGTTTGTGATCAATATAACAGTATGCCGTTGTCCTGCAGTAATGTATTGATTGAATACCAGCTGGGTTTATAACTGTACACTATATGAAATATCTCTTTTGTGCAATAGAAGACATACAGTTTATATCATGTAGTACTTTACCTTGATCTTTAGAATACAAAATGTGTTTATCAGCAGCATAATAATAATACTATAATGTTTATGTTTCAATGTTTATTGATTAATACCTGTTATGCTCTTTTATTCATCAATGATGTAATAGGATTATTTTCAAGTACTGTGATATAATCGTTATGTGAATGTGTGTGTACATACAAATAGATTGACTGCATGGGTTTACAGTCAATGTTCTGGGAACTAATACTATTCCATCATATCCTTGATTAAATATCTTTACATTCGAAACTCCCTAGCTTCCATACTCTTTAGGTTACCCGGGGGATACAGTTTTGTATCTTACTACAAATTCATGAACCCGGAGAGGTAGTAGCATTGGTAATAACTTTAATACAGTATACAATATACAGTACTAAGGAAACTATATACCATCATTATAGTTACATGACGTATTGCACTGGGTGTGTATCTTAGTTGTATAGTACTATCTAGTATCTAAGGATGCAATAATGTGCATATTGATGCAGATTAGTATAAGCATGTATTATGTATTATATGATGTATTAGATTACATATATACCCACTATACTTTTTACTGTGGAATTCAATTGAATGCTGACAGCTAGCTTTAGCAAGCCCTTTGATGTTGCACACCTGGTAACGAATGCATGATAGCTTGGTACTCTCCGGATGTTTTGAAATGTTTTCTACGGGGGTAGAATTTAATAGCATTAAAGGTAGTTTTTTGTAATGGTAAACAATCTCCATGCATCAATGCATGGCCTGTGATAATTAATCCAATTACAATTAAGTGTCAATGATTATATATAAACTAGACAGCCATTTCCTCGTGATACTGTAGAAAGGAAGTCCATTGGTACACGTAACTAAAATAAAGAATCAATCAATGTGTTAAATAGAGTCATGCACATTATATGTTACATCACTAATATCACCCATTCCAAATTTCCCTATTTTTCACTCTTTCTTTAATCTTTCTTTCACTGTCCCCCAGTATCCGTTAGACCACAATGCCTATGAAGATGTGATTGATAAGATCAAGGCTATCTATGAGGATCAAATGAAGTCAGTGACCCCCCTCCCTCCCTCTCAACTGGATCCCATTGATCTGACAGGGAAAGTTGCTCCGTGTTGTGATCACGATACTAAGTGTGTCTGCGAGTCAAAGCCTTCTGCTACTAATCTATATCAAACTATGGTTTAATGAAGCGTGTGATAGATTTTATGTACTACGTATACGTACTGTATTGTGTGACCATATAGTTATAGCTGATGATATTTGTATTTGTGAGCATATTCTATAAATTTTTTATTGAGTTTATAATTAACTCATTCAAAGCCCAACCCATATTAGCATGCTGAATAATGGAAGAGGTTGGGAGATGGGGCCCAGGTATGCCACTGAATTAATTAAGACGAACCCGCCCACGCAAAGCTCTATATAGCAAGCATTGTATACACCACATACATAAAGGATACTGGGTCCTAATATTCTAGGAATCTTGGGTGATAATTAGTGGGCGGAGCTCCCCCGGGCTCCGCCCTCTGCCTGGGCCCCTTGTCACGTCATACCAGTGACGGAAATTCATAAATAAAACCAACCTAAACCATCATTCGGTACATGTATAAACTCTACCATGCATTACATGTACAAGGGGGGTTATCATATTATGTACATGTACACATGCATAATGAGGTGGAGGGACTGGGAGGGTGATTATAAAACAGAGGCACAGCTACAACTCAAGGCTACTCAAAACTGTATGCTCTCCTTGCGGCCACGCCCTCTTACTGAGCGCATGCGTCCTGCGTCAACGTGCCCTGAGCCCCTCCCCTTATATCCTCGTTAACTATATTTAAACCAAGGTCTAAATAACATTTAATTCTTAATTTTATCATGTGATGTTAATTTTTATTTATTATTATAACTTTTTTAATGTTTTTTTTATCATTTCTATTTGAGTAAAAATCAATTATTGAAGAATTTAAAGTACAATAATAATTGAAGAATTTAAAAAAAAGCAATAATAGAATTTGCTAAAAGATAAATTAGCTATACTCTGCTGCTCTATAGTTACAATGTATATAAGATATGGTGCTCGTGTTTTTAACTCCTTCATCTGCCATCTTGTTTTGGCTCCGCCCCCTCCTCTTCCTCAGGATCTGATTCACTTCCTTCCTCATCTCCACTGCTGATAGAATCATCCGAGTCAGCACATTCCAAGCCACGCCCACTCATTACACCACCCTGTTGAGATGCAGGTGGGTTCAAACTGTGCTTGTTTTTGATCGATTCTTCAAAAAAGTAGTCAAACGGGTATGACTGGTTCTTATCGTAGAGTGTATCCATTAGTAATTGTCTCTGAGTATGGGCACGAACCTACGTGAATAACAAATTAGTAATAAATCAATAAATAACCATATCTCAAGGCTAATGGTCCACGGTATTTAAAAATCAAAGGAAACTGCATATGCACGTATTTTGCATATCAAGTAATTTGAGCTGGCTAGATGTGAACAGGCTTTAATTAGTTTTTGTTGCTTTATTATAATAATGAATTTCTCATAATAAAAGTATTGTGCAGCCAGTCAGCCACACCCCCAAATTATGTACTTCTGTGTATCTATGCCCTCTAATCACATTCACCATGTGTCAGATCACTCATGATTGCAATTTAGCCACACCCAACCACTACAACATAGCCACACCCACTGCCACTCCCCCTCCGCTAACCTGTGCCACAAACTCCTGATCATTGATAGCATTAATATCCAGTCCCGTGAGTCTATTGAACAGTTCATGGGAGCTAGGTACATCCTGTACACCTTTAGAGGGGAAGAAATTAGTCACATTACGGCAATCCCTGAGTAGCAGCTCGAGGCCGTGAGGATGGGAAGGTTCAACTGACTGGCTGACGTCGATGAAATGGACACGCCCATCTAACCATAGCATGTTGTATTCACTCAAATCAGCATGGACTAGATGGCACTCCTTATACATACGCTCCATGCACTGTAGAGAAACACGTAATACAGGTTAAACGGGTTTATTCTATTAGCACTGTATTGCACACTTTATACATACGCTCCATGCACAGCAAAAAACACGTATTCAGTACAAGTTTAAACAGGTTTATTCTACTAGTATCACATACCTGTATACACTGGTGATATGCACTCTTCCATTGATCAGCGTCCAGCTGTACGTCCTTCAGTTTGGGGGCGGGGACCTGGTCTTTGCCAATGAAACTCATTATCAATACGTGCTTACGAAGCAGGACAGCCTCGGGACATGGGATACCATAACGATGGAGTCTGGCGGTGAGAAATAGAGAGAGAGAGTACAGATATTATAATTATTACGTACTTTTAATAATTATTATAGATTAATAGAGGGTTTTACCCATGTTCAGGGTGATCGACACTTTTATTACTCAATTATAGTAAAGGGCATTCAAAATGGCATCTTAGTTAAATTCAACAATGTTTTCTACATGCATGGCATACAGAAATCAAGAATTGCAAAGCCATTATACATGTAGTTGACCATAGTAATAAAACTACTTTGAAAAATTAAAAAAAAATTCCTTTAATTAGAAATCAGTAATGTGTAGTAATTAACCTTTTCAAATTGAACATTTCTTTCTCTGCCCACATCTTGATGATCTTCCTGGGGTTCTGCTTGCTAAACCTACTCTTGAATCGGTAGTCATCCTTGATGTACTTGTCACGTCTGAAGAACTCATTTAGAGTCGTCTTAAACACCTTAATGGCACACTCCCCAGGCAATGGAGTACCGTCTTCGAGTCTGTGAGACATTAGTAAAGAGAAATTACATTATAAATACACTTAACTGTTGTTAAAGTGTCCTTTATTTGGAGGTTCCACTGTATATGTATGATATATTCAATATGATGTGTGGTATAGCACTCACTCTCCTCCTTCAGCATGATACACTGCAGACTCCTTCCCTGTACTGATACATCCATTGATCTCCTTCAATCGACCATTGTCCACCATCTTAAACAGCATCAGTCGTGTCTTGGAGTCCAATACGTGTTCGTGTGACGAGTGGTCTTTCTTCTCGTGGAGTCTCTGTGAGTACTTGAGCTCCTTCTGTGAGTGTTCCTTGAGCGTATTGAATACTTTGTTTGACAGGGTGAAGGTATCCTTATCACTGTCGATATCACCCACAGGATAATCAGGAGGGAACTACATTTAATAGAGAAATAGACATACAATTAATGCTCACTATTCAAGCCACACAGATTATGATAAAATGACAGCATTCTATTGTTGTGGTAATGTACAAATGAACAGGCTTTAGGGCTATACTGCGATGGATACAATTGACATACTGAAGCTATTATATCTTGTCAGCACTAAGTCAGCTAGGCAGTAGGAATAATGGGGAGAAGATTTATGAAACTGTTATTGTGTAAGAGAACTGCTTTCAGTTGACGTAGAGCTGTTGTAAATTATATTGCTCTGAATGAAAGGGTTATTCCAACAAATCAACAATGATCGCAAATAAACTTGCGCTGTACTGTACTAGTTGATAGAAATAAATAATATTATTGTGTTTTATTCAGTGTACAATATTCAGTAAGTCAACTTTAGTCCTTGTTCCTGAGCTTCAATGGATTACAGATCATCAAGATCATTTATAATATGCACATTATAATAACAACTACCTTTTCCATGTTCTCGACATTTCTTCGGCCACAGATCTTAGCATCGTGTTTGGTTGGATTCCCGGGGGACACACCCTTCCTACGCCCACTCTTCATGGGGCTGACACGTGGACGGTAATCTATATAACCCATATAAGGAAGGTAAATATAATCATAATCAATAATAATTAAAATTAATGAATAATGAATAATTATTTCTAATTGTATCAGTATTCATATGAATCAAATATGGGCACATATCTAATGTATATGTATATATTACCCATTACACAATGTATCTATTGCTTAACCGAACGTTCCTATACTCATTGCCACGCCCACTTCTGATGCTCCCCTCTCCTCTAATATCCACAGCCCCGCCTACTTTGCATACCCTCGTAATCTTCTCCAGTCTCCTCATCCTCATCATCATTGATGCTGGGCTCTGGCTCCCTGCAGTGCTTTGGGACAGTTCGATAATTATCAAATGATATCTTAACTGAAAGTAGAAAACAGATACGGAAAGTCACAAACAGTTATATATTTCCTTAAATTAGCTATTCTATCTCCTCTTTAGCCTTCTTACCTCTATTGTGCTGGTTGAATTGCTTCTCCTGCAACTGTAGTTGTCTATCGTGTTCCTTATCGTACTCTAACTGGAGCATCTGTGCCAGCAGATAGTCATCGCTAGTAGCATCCACTTCACCTGCTGTTTCAGGTGATGAGGGAACATTCTTAGTGGGCGTGGCATCCAACTCTCTCCTATTGAATAATGGGCATTGAATATAAAAGACTGGGGTGTAAAATCAGTCCGAAAACACTCACTCTAATTGTTTCTCTTCCTTTTCTTGCAATTCTTTGGCTAGTTCTTCATCCATAACAGCAGCCAGTGAGCATGGTATGACAGTATTGACAACACCTTGTGGAGAGCCCCATGCAAACCCTTTACCACTTCTGGGAGATTCACGTGGTGGTGACAGCATTTTGACAGAAGAATCCATTACTATTTAATACAGAAAACATCAAGATTTCACTTAGCTTCAAAGAAGCAAAACGACATTTCCTTACCAAAGTTGTTTCTTGGTGGTTTATTGGGTAGTCTTTGTGTTTCTGTTTCTTCCTTTGCTAGTAGAATGGAACACTAGTTGCCAATGCTGGCCTTTAAATAAGGCTGTGCTGAAGAGAGGGGGAGAGGGGAGTAGTTGAGTCAGTGTTTGTTATGTGTTGTGCTGATTTCCCAGTGCTGGTGCAATAATCAAAGATGCGCGCGTTAATTAGAACAAATTCATTACACAATCATTAATATTAATTAAATTAGTGGTTATTCAATACTGGTTATTAAAAATAACATGGCGTCTGTACAAGAAGTCAATGGGCCTAAGTTTGTCGGCTGGAAGGAAGCCAGAGACACTTTAAAGGATATGAGAGACTCGGGAAACAGGGATAGCAGCACAGTAACGTTTTTAGGGAAAATTTTGGTCACGAAATATTCTGGTAATTTAGGAAGTGAAGGCAAGTACTTGAACACACATACTAAAGCATAATTGAAGGTTTTATGGTTACTTCATGCTCGTTATTTAGTATGGACTGTTCATGAACAATTAGTTCCAGCTGCTCTTGACGTAGGTGATTTTAAAACAGCTGAGGTGTGTGATTGTATTTTTAACACAATGTGTATGTATGTATGTATGCATGCATGCATGTATGTATGTATGTATGTATGTAGTCTCGCGTAGCCAGACCCACTCCTGCGGAAGGGTCTGGTGGATCGACCGTTTGCTGTTCGTTCCAGATCACCA
>JAYJLX010043062.1:0-13709 GCA_036873525.1 Chalinula nematifera
AATTAAATACAAGTCAAATATGAAGATCATGAAAATCGCAAAATTAAGTACGCGCAAACAATAGTCATCTTAAGGTACTATAAATCATGTAGCTTGCAGTTTACCTTAATTAGGATATTTTGTATTGGTTTCTGGCTCTTCTTGACTTTTTACAGGCCAAATAAGACTTTGTTGCTGTAGGAATTTGTATTAAAGCCACTGTAGAGATACTACTTCATGTCACTAGTAGATTTTAAGTGGCAGTGTTCTGTTCTTGTGTTGTCTGCCAGTCAATTTTGTAGTAATGAATATTATTTGAATACATGCATGTTTCCAGCAAATACTTGTATTGTTTCAGAGTGCAATATTGTTTTGAAGACTTTTAAAAATAAATTTATCTTTTGTCTACAGATTTTTGAAAGTGATGTCGAAATGGTGTATAATCGAGCGGGTAAATCCAGTGGTATTGCCTTCATTACGTTTTCTTCAACTAAAGATGCCCAATCCGCTGTGAAAATGTTAAACAACAAATATTTAGGAAACAGATATGTAGAGCTATCGATGGTTTAGTTTTAATTATTTTATCAGTTATACTTATTACTATGAATTTTATAAGGCATTTTTTTTTGTTATTTATGAGTAAGTTGTAATTCAATTGCATGCACATGCATGCATTTATTCATTACGTACATGGTTGTCTATTGTACTTAATCTAAAGGAACATGTGCCCTGTAACTGACAATTGTACACTGTAATGCAAATGTCAGCAATTTTAGGTAATAATAAATGCCTTGTTGTTGTATTTTATGTATGCTAGTATTAGTGTATTGTCAATGTTCACTTAATGGAAACGCAAGCGAATGATATTTGAATTGAAACATTAGGACTGAGCCTATTATTCATTTATATTTATACCTATACTTCTTATTCTATTCAGCGTTGCTCACTTTGTAGTCTTATTGTGCTCTCAGTCTTGCCTATTATCTTAGGAATCAAAAAGAAAAAAAGGAATTTGAAAGCTAGCATTACTGGTCATTTTTTGCTTGTGTGAGGCTCAGTTAACCTACTATAGAATTGCATTGCCAAAAAAACCAAAACATGTACTACTGTTTTATTGCCGTATATCATGATTATGTTGAATGAATTATATAAAACCAGAACTGTATTTACTGCAAAATAATATTACAAACCCATTGTTCTGGAATAATTCTTGATGCTCTACTCTACCTATTTTAAAAATTTTGGTATCATAATGGGTTCAGGCCTATTGCAAATGGTTGCTGTAGTTGAGAACACAAGTTATACTTCCCAGTCTTTATTGTTTTACAAAAATTTAATCGTGCATGCAGCAAGCAGCCAAAAGAAGGTTAGATATCAATTAGGAACATATGCATCATTCAGTATTATTATTTCATAATCAATTAAGCTGTGCTTCCCCATATGCAGCACAGCTGCCACGCAGGCCTGTTAATGTAATTGTTACATAACGTGTAATAATTAAAGCATGTTACATAATTATACACATCAATTTGAGCAAGCTGTATAGATCTAGTTCGAACACAGCTCTGAATCAGCGAAACTTCAGTAACAATTTTTAAAATAATAATAATTATTGAAAATTGTGATATCAAAGTATTAATTTATTTATATAAATGAATGTATACTGGATAGAGGATTGATACCACTGAATAATTATTATAGTTAACAAGTAATGTGTATTACATAGGCAAAAGGTTACATAATCTTAACAAAAAATTAATTAATGTAATAAATACAAGTCATCAGAGCAAAATTATGATAATAATACTAGAAATTATTCCTGTGAATGGACAGATGGTTCTGGACTAGATCTTGGTTGGGCTGGAACTAATGGATGTGACTGCAAATCTAGATTCATTCGACCTCTTTTACGAAGATGTAAGCCATTCTTGAATTCCTGGCAGAAAGATAAATCAATTCATAGTCATGTACATGTAATTACTAGCATTAACTACGTAGTATATGGTGTAATTACTGCTTTCATTCATGCAGTTAAGGAATGTACTGTGTTACCTCCACAGCTTCATCTTCATCTATGGAGTTCAGCTTCTGATATGCAATGGTGTGTATTTCCAGTGCCTTTGCATGAAAAATCATATCGGCTTGTATGTATTCCCCTATAATACCCTAATGGAACACAATAATACATGTAGTTAATATTGAATTGTACAGCAGCTCTCCCGTTAGATACAGTATGGGACCTTACAGTACTGTTGTTGTTACTCAGTAATTGCTGTACTGTACTCAGTAATTACGGTGCAGTGCGCCCATTTTTTTGATACTATATGCACAGGTGACTTAAGTCATGGGTCAGGCTTTTACAGCCGCAAACATGGCTACACTTTACTTGATCATAACTCCAGTTTAAAACAACATTTGAAGCCTAAATAAGTTGCATCAAGTATAACTTTTCATTGCTTAAGACGCTAAACTCTGAAATGCCAGAAAATGATAAAGGGTGTAGGTAAAAGTAGGAGTAGGAGCAGGAGTAGGAGTTTGACGATGAAAGTAGGAGACTAGGAGTAGGATTATAGGAGTGGCTATCTAGCTAAGACCATGCTCACAAGGAGGAGTGCCGTGTCGACGCGATACAAGTAGCACATGTAGAATCTTCGCCACATCACAACATCAGTCAGTTCTGTTAGTTGAGTTGAAGAAGATGAGTAACAGCGAGAGTCCCTGGGATGATAAGACGATGAGAAGTGTGGTGATCACAGCCCCATTGCCACAGATGCATTTGATAACTTGGAACCAGAAGATGCCGTAAGGTTATTTCAAGAAGCCAACTCAAGTTATGAACTGACTCGAGAGGAAATACCACCAGTACTGCCTAGAGAAGGCCCCTTATACGTATATGATTTGGGTGATAGCAATCGATTGTGGGAGGCTAAAAAAACCTAAGGTATATAATGTCATTCAATATAAGTTTGATTGACTTATCAGTACATGCATCCTCGTGAACGCTGAGTACATGTAGTCTGGTACCCGCCCCTTCGCAACTAGGAAGGGTCTGGCAAAATCTGTACACTGAATCCGTCCCAAAGGGAAGGGATTAGTACGTCACACAGTCTGATCAATCGGGTTTCAGAATGGTCTACGGACAAGAAACAAAATGGAGGGCGAGTAGATTGGTCAGCCTAATATGCTGTTTTAGCAAGTCTTCACACAGCCACTATGCAGTATTTGTCGTTTGATTTTTGGTTTATCAAAAGTAGCAAATGAAAATCAGGCTAAGTCGCATTTTTACTGTGCAGCCATTTATGGTTCATGTGACCTACAGTAGTGGCCAAAAAAAAGTACCCGTTTCGTTTTAAAAAACGACCGTTTTTACGATGGAACGAAGATTGAACAGTGGTCCCCCTTTTCTTTATAGTATACCCAGCTGTCATAATTCTATGTTGCAACTTTTATCCTTCAGTATAGTGTAGTTGCAACAGAGAATTATGACTATACTGTACTAAAAAGGGGGACCACCGTTCAGTCTTCGGAAAAACGGTCGTTTTTTAAAACGAAACGGGTACTTTTTTTGGCCACTACTGTAGCTGCTCGATCGCCCACGCAATCAGCATTCCAATGATTCCATCGGGACGGATTCAGTGCACAGCTTTCGCCAGAGCATTCTTCATTGCGAAGGGGCAGGTACCGGACTAGAGTACATGAGCTTAAGTTGACTTAAGTTTTTTTTTGTAGATGTGATCAGTATAGATGGGTTTCAAAAGGGGTGTACACTATCAAGAGTGATGATGAAATGCTGAAGAAGAGGTCGAATGTCATTGATTTTGAGAATCTGCCTGCTCGACAAGGAGACACATCATTTCGTCGTTGGGAGTATTGGGGTTATAAGTCTCTATTTGCTATGCACTACACAGGTGACCATACAATTTTTGAGTTGTTTAGCCATTGAAATTCAAGATTGCATCATAAAAATGGCCGTTAATACGATCTGCACCATTTGTAAAAGAAAAGGTCAACACAATGTACATGCAACGGTATATACCCATTGGGGTTATCACTATAATGTTAAATTACTTCTAAAGTCCGCTCATGCACATTGAGTTGAGGATTTGCTAATCAGATATTCATGTAAGATTCATTAATTATGGGCTATTCACTGCCCACGCACTTCCATATCGAACGTTAAATTATTACACACTAATTGCCCATGAATACTATAATGAGCAAATCCTCAACTCCACTTGAACACATACTTTAGTTACACACTGCTGTGTATTTATCCCCTTGCAATGTCCTTTAAGTGGTATTAAAAATAGAGAGTATACCGCCCTTCAGAATGAGCAAAATGATTTATCTCTGCCACTCTGAATACCTTTTATTCACAACTTTGTTATACTGCATGAATCAACGCATGCATATACAGATGTGGCACATAAAGCCTGCCAATGTATTTTTCCAATAATTTTTTGTATCACTGCATGAGCTGCTCCATTTAATTACTCTACTTGTGACTACTGTAGTACTCAGAGTGAGTGAGTAGACCAATGACAAAATGGTGGCTCCACCATTAACTCTATTACCGCTGATTATAGGTGAAAACTGTAAGCGATTCTTCAAAGAGCATGAAAGAAGTTTATGCAAACATTGTAAATGACGATACTGGAGGACCCCTACATGCCGTTGATTATCAACAGGTTTTTTAATGCAACATACAACCAGGCAGTACGAGGAGCACGAAACTCCCTATATGTGTTTATTGTGTTCAATGAAATTTAACAACTCATGATCATGCTTGCTAATAACTATTTTGAGCCACATGCATGGATGGCCGGGAAGGGATACTTGGATATGTCACAGTATATGTGCATTTGTATTAATTGATTAGCCATTGTTTTCCTTTGGCTCATGCATGCAGCTATAACTATACATGCTGACCATACCATCCCTCTTCACAATGGCTTGGGATGTATTGTGAGAAGAGTTTGGTATAATAATTATTGTATTAATCAATCATGTAGGTGAAGAATTTTCGAGATTCAACAAACTGTCAATTTCGGATTTCTCATGATGCTAATTTTAATCTTTACCAGTTGTGTTTTCAATTGAAGTTTAAAAGTCGGAAAGGTGATGAGGAGGATTTTGTTACTTTCATGAGTATTCATCCAAGAATCATTGCACACCTGTTTGCAACACCACTATTATGCTCTCTTGACATGCTACTTAAAGTAAGCATTACACCTCCAACTCTGCACTACGACACATTATTCAATATTGGGGATTATTAACTTTCTACTTTATGTTTTCGTCATGGTCTCTTTTTGGGTATCCAATTGTACCGGTTGCTTTCTTAATCCACTCAAGATGGTATCACAGTTCAATTACTGCTAGTGAGTCATCTCTACTGTCCAAACAAGTAAATTTAGTTACTGACAGAGAATTTGAGTTCAACTCGGTTTTCCCCATTGGCAATCAGCTGTTTTGGTGGATCCATTTAGAGAATGATGTGCTGTGGTACTTAAAGAACAACTGCAATGCTACTGCTGAAGAGCTCAGCTACTACATAAACACACGGAAAGATTTAGTGCCTAATGACTCTGAGGTGGAATTTGATCGTGAATTGGAAAAGCTGTGGAACAATGATCGGTTTGTATCAAATCAGAAGGTATGCAGTTACTTCCAAGATAATTTGATTCCAGCTTTCAAAGCATGTGCAGCAATATGGACACTTAAAGCGGCTGGTGTTATCAATTTTGTTACTGGTATAACTAATAACCCATCAGAATCCATGAATGCTATCTTGCGTAGATTAAAAAATTGGAAGCAAGTCCCATCAGATGTCCTTCATCAGTGCAGTAAATGGGTGGTAAAAGACGAGTTTGAGCATTTGAAACGCGAACCGTCACTCCTTCCATCCTTTCCAAGAGTGTTTAGTCCAAAGGAAATAGTCGATAAGGTATCAATTGACATTAGAGAGGTTCAACAGATGCAGGGTGTGTCAGAAGAGTGTGGAAGTGATGGAGATTTTTCACCAGGAAAAGAGTTAAGTACCCAAAATGGATTGGCACACTCAGCAATTTGAGAAAAAAAAGTTTAGTTAGTTGAGAATGGTGCTTGGGTGGTCATAGAATCTGATGGTGATACACCACGTGCGGCTACATTGTTTCCCAAAGAAACATGCTCCTGCCCTTCGCCAAAGACATGCTACCACATTGTAGCTTGCAGAGTAATGGTAGGCCTTCCCTCTCAAATAACAGGAAAGTCTAATTTGTCTGAGATGCACAGAAGGAATAGAAAAACAAAGGAACGGCCGTTGGGAAGAAAGCGACCCCGTAAAGATGATTTTGACAAAAGCCGAAAGATCATGAAGAAAGCTAAGACACAGATAAAAAGTATGTGATAACATATTGTATAAATATAATACATTTGTATAAATATAATACATTTGCACATGAGCAGCAGTATATACACCAGGTGACAATATATAATGATCTGTGCATATTATGTTATATAGGTACAGACAGCATCATTTTAGTGCAACAAGCAGATAATGTTAACAATAACAACAATTCAATGGAAATTAATTCAAACTGTAATTTTTTTAATAAGCATGCATGCAGATGGTCATAAGTATATATTTCTCAATAAACTTATTATACGTGCCGGTAACTCAAATCCTGAAGCAGATTACTCAAATCCTGATGCTAATGTTCAGGGCCCACAGCCGCAATTAATGGCTCATGGTAACTATAATTATATCAATTAAGTGTAATATAATTTACCTGTGACATTTTTAAGATGAAAGGAGCAGGCCAGTTGGCGATTCCAATCATACTCAACTGCTGCCCTCTACTAAAGGTTTGCTATATATAGAGTACAATGATATATACAGTACATCCAAAAAAAGTTTATGTCGCACGATCGCTTCGTAATCGTTTCGTGGTAAAAAACGATCCAAAATAGTCATTATTCTCAGCTGTGTTATACTCAGCTGTCATAACTTTTTGTTGAAACCTTTACCTATTTTTGTACAACTGCATGAATAATTCACTTTGATGTTTTTATTACAATGAGGGCTCAAAACAGTATATTGCCCGGGTAGGCGTGGCTACAACTTAAGATGGGCGCTCGAGCTCGTGACTACCAAGGACAAACTCATCGCCAACAGAGCTTGAGTCTACCTATGATGACTGTTTCTCGCTCTACCTTTACAGTGGTAGGCGAACGTATTGGTCTAAGTTTGATGCATGTTATATAAAATTTGAATTGGAAAAGCCTTCTGATTTGATACAAACCGATCATTGTTCCACGGCTTTTCCAATTCACGATCAAATTCCACCTCAGAGTCATTAGGCACTAAATCTTTCCATGTGTTTATGTAGTAGCTGAGCTCTTCAGCAGTAGCATTGCAGGTGTTCTTTAAGTACCACAGCACATCATTCTCTAAATGGATCCAACAAAACAGCTGATTGCCAATGGGGAAAACCGAGTTAAACTCAAATTCTCTGTCAGTAACTAAATTTACTTGTTTGGACAGTAGAGATGACTCACTAGCAGTAATTGAACTGTGATATAGCTATATAGCTGCTTTGTGACAGCAATAAGGCTTAACTGTTTTATTATAATACACGCAAGTGTTTTTTAAAATTTATTGTAATACTTATTTTACCAGATAATTTTGACATATGCCAAACCTGATGCAAGTGAGCTCAATTGTCATGCTAGAGCAATAAGACACCTATCCAAACTCACTACATTCCAAGCTGTTCACTGTGGAGTTGAGTTTTCTAATGATAACACAGAAGATGTGATTCTTGTTGGACTAGTGTTGAGTGCATGCTCAGACTAGTTAGCTGCAGTGGAACTCTCAAATGATGTGCATTATCTCCAGATTGATATACATGTACTTGATAAAGAGATTTCCTTGTTTCTAAAAGATGAACTTGAGTTATTCACGTTTGAAGTTGAGGCATCCTTATTTTGTAAAACAAGATGTGAGGAAGTGAAATTATATTGTTTATGTTGGTCACCTTGGATCGAAGGGAGTACATCCAAAGCTATCAATGGACAAAACCAAAAGCAGTTTGATTCTCATGTTTGTGTGTTTTGTAAAAACTGGTTTCACAAATACTGCTTATTGAGCCAAAATGTCGCATATCCTAAAAAAACGCATGATTTTATTTGTCCAGACTGCAAACTACCACCAACTGTTCCATGGTCACATCCTAAATATATTAACACATGTACATCCGATAATATTCTTTCAATTATACTGCTGCATTGCAACCAGTGCCCAGGATTTACACCGTTCATTGGCTCTACAGTGCTATTGAATCGGCCTTGAATGCTGCACTTGTCCTGATGCTTGAGCAGAATAATATGCGCAAAGGGAAAGAAGTTATTTAGATCACATCAATTCTATTACCACACTTCCTTGTGGAGGAAATATCTATAATTGCTATGGGTCTGAATATGAACGCCTTCTGCAATTCTTTCGCCATATATGGAGCTATCAGTAACACTTCATTGTGATTCTCAATGTTGTCCAAATGCACTAGTACATCGCTATCCGGCCACATTTAGTTTCTTTGCAGATAACTATTTCGATGATAAATCATTTATTGAACAGTGTGAAGACCTATTTCCCCCAAATGGTCATTCCAATGGATATTGTGGCCAGGAGTTCCACTCAGATCCTAGTCATCATAATACCATGGTGCCATGTGGAATCAATGAGAAGTTAAATATACATACTAATCAGAAGGAAGTTTACTATGAATGTCGAGGTACTCCCCTTGTGCAAGAAGCATGTTTCATTGGGAAATCACCGTGGATAATTCCAGTCAACACTGCCTCATTCAAAGCACCCATTGTCAATCATTAACAGATAAAATTCCTACCTGCCTGCATATCTATGGAAAAAAGTTAGTTCTAGCTGGTTTTTCAATGCTATCCGAGGGGCATCACTATACTGCAGTAATCATGTGGAGATCAGGAAGGAAGCTGTTTTATGATGGACTAGGGCAGACAAATGAACTTCATCTAAGACCCCTTATGAACAGTGATTTTAATGGACAAGAAGGATCACATGCTGTCTATTTAATGACTGGATTCGATGATGATTAATTCCCTCAAGTGCACAATTCATATACATGCTTATAATTCATACATTACATGTCCATATCCTTTTCTCTGTAGTACTACACAATAATAGACTTTTTTAATGATTAAGATAGTATACCGTATATATATCATTCATTCTTCGGGCAGCAGACCATGGCTGGGTCCTCCAAAAAATTATAGTTGTAGTATATTAGTCATATGTATAATAGTACTTGTGCCTAAATGAAAATGTTTACCTCAAAATAAAACTGCCACTGAAAGTTTTGACTTCTACACTATGAGAGAGTGGCACTAGTGACTTCATCATTCATTCATTTATAATTTGAAGCTATAAACATTGGCAGTACCTGAGGATTAGCTATTCTAGACTACAAAGAAGTCAATCATGGATGCTCTGCAGTTCCTACTCCTGAACTCCTATACTACTTTCATCATTAAACTCCTACACCTACTTTTACCTACACCCAACGATAAAGACGGGCGAGATTAGTACCGTTTTGCATCAATATTTTCTATACCTTTGACCGGTGATGTTCCCGTTACGCTACAGCTCTGAAATCTGCATTACCTACATCTAAACTCAAGGTATACATGCTATAAAACCCCCATAACGATTCGCTGTAAGGTTTAGGAGAGATCAACAATTTGTGGGTTTTCCGCGCCATTTTGAGGTACAAAGAAGCCAAGTACTCGGTGAACAGGCACAGTTTCTTTACGGGGGATCAATAGAAGTTAGATTATACCTTAAGACACTTTTCTAACCTGGTGGCGTTTTCGATATCATAGTGGAACATCACCGGACTTTAGCTCGAAGAGCTCTCTGCCATAACTGCTTGCAAATAAACAACTACAAATGGTGACGTAAATCAATCGAAAACGCTCACATGACTATGTAAATCGTATTGTAATAATGGTGTGTAAATTAACATCACAGCGGCTTGTAAATTGATTAGCTTGTAAATAGATTAGCTTGTAAATAGCTGCACGGTTGACTAAACATCATTGTCTACTACTGATAACGTGTATTAGCAGCTGTCTCAGCCTGACCCAAGACTTAAGATACCTGTGGGCACAAATCATTCTTCACAAAAAAGTAAATTTCACATGAACACATGCTTTTAAAAAAAATCACAGCCCACCATAAAAATACCACTCCTTGCATGTACATGTACAGTAGCCCTCAAAAAAAAGTTGACGTTGCGTATTCGTTTCGTATTCGTTGCGTACAATGAAACGGTCATACTAAAGTTGTTTTTCATTACAGTTTTATCACTCAGCTGTCATAACTTAGTGTTATACTATTTGTTTATCAATACTATAGCTAAATAATAAAAAATTATGACAGCTGTATATAGCATAGTAAAAAAATAACACTATAGTATAATCGTAGTACTGCCGTTTCGTAGTACGAAACGAAAACGCAACGTCAACTTTTTTTTGAGGGCTACTGTATATACCATATACAATAGCCTCAAAAAAAAGTTGACGTCACATATTCGTTTCGTTGACCGATACCGCTGTATACAATTATACTATAGTGTTGTTTTTTTACTATGTTATATTTCAGCTGTCATAATTCTCTATTATTTCACTACAGTATTGATAAACAAACAGTATAACACTAAGTTATGACAGCTGAGTGATAAAACTATGATGAAAAACAACTTTATAAGCTACGAAGCTACGTCAACTTTTTTTTGAGGGCTACTGTATACTTTTATTGCTTAATAGTACTGGACCCCGGCCGTTGCAGTTGTAAACAACTATGCACAGTACGTTATGTATTGCAGCCACCTCAATTAATTACTCATATGCAGTTCTGGTTGATCGATGAAGTACAGTGTACATGTACTTTTATGTACAGTACATGTACATGCTGCATTTCTATATGGGATACTGTAAAGATGTTTTCATGCGATAATTAAAAAAGACTACTGTAATACAAATTGCCATATTTCCTGATAGAAACATTTGCATAGGCATTGACTTCTTATCTTTAGTGTCTGGAGAGCGTTCATTCAAGACAGGTGTTTTTTTGAAACAAAGCATTTATTTCAATATTTCTCTGATTTGTTTGCTATTGGTAGTAGATTATCTGTTGCAGCTGAACTTTTAATTTCTTTGTACAGCTTTAAATACTGCCTGAAGCTAAAACAAGATTTTGGAATTCATGTGGAACTCTTTCTGGGTCATTCTACAGTAGTCCTCAAATAAAAGCTGCAGTCCTGTCGTTTTGTATACAGTTATACTAAAGTTATTTTTCATTACAGTTTTATCACTCAGCTGTTATAACTTAGTGTTGTTTACCAATACTATAGGTAAATAATAGAGAATTATGACAGCTGAATATAACATAGTAAATAAACAACACTATAGTATAATCGTAGTGTGACCACCGTTTCGTAGTGCGAAACGAAAATGCAACGGCAACTTTTTTTTGAGGGGTACCGTAAACGCTTTCGGTATGTGCATGCAATATATTTCATATTTCGGTTATGCCCAATCAAGGGGGCATTTCAAGGTGGTAGGGCGTGTTTTTTAATTATTTTAAGCTCTAAATAAAGGGGTTCATGTGATAATACTAGCAAGATGCTTTCACAGGAAATACTGTACATGTAACTAGTGATGCACCAATATGGCATTTTGCTGATATTCCGATTAACCGATACAAGCTTGTAGAAATCGGCCGATAACCGATACCGATCTGATATAATACTTAAAGGCTAAACTACTGTCACAATCAAGCAGTAAAGGCTTTCCTATAAAATCTTGCCTTTGGTACAGTCATTCAAAAGTAAAGTTAAGCTTCAGCAACCAGAAAACACTCCTAAAACAAAGTAAACTGTCACAGAACATACTATCTACCATGTTTATAACACACCTCTAATTAATTTATGCACATGTGCAGAGCCACATGTTTAATAACCGATATTTATTCTCTGTTTTAAGCGATACCAATACTGATATTTTTGGGCCAATATCGGCCGATACCGATAACCGATCCGATTATCGGTGCATCACTACATGTAAGTAGTCAGTCCTCTACCATCTTGTTTCAACAATGTGAAGGCTGGTTTACATAGTGATGCAATGAGCCTACCGTAGATTCCTTTAACTTCACGAGTGCAAAATTTTGGGAGGCTTCCCGCATTTACCACAATTTACACAGGCGCGGTAAATTGTAGCCGCTATTTTATTATTGCAAAATTCTAGCTTGTTTTTGTGGTTACTACAGTATATACTGTACTGTAGCTGTACTGGGAAACCATTGTGTTTGCTAAAATAACCTGGTAAGTCCAATAAACATTTTGTAGTAATCGTGGTATTTAATGCTATGTACACGTAGTTGCTTGGTGGTTCTACATGGGTTTTGAATAAGCAATTGACAGCATATGTGCTGACCAGTCACTGAGCCAGAATGGCAGTAGAACTAGAAGACGTGGTCCATATGAAAAATACACACCTGAATAAAGAGCTGAAATAGGGAAATAAATTACAGTAATATGGATGCTGCTAGACAGTTTAGTATTTAATGGAAGTGCAATCTGTTCGATAAAGTGGGGCTATTGTGCTAAAGTTGCTGTCACCTGGGTAGTCATGAGCCTGAAATACATCTCCCGGCATCTTTATCTATCAAGAAATAGGGTAGCCCTTTGCTTCTTTGTAATGATATTGACGACGAAGTACAAAGGGTGATTTAAAGACGAAGGTCGAAGGGTACTGTTATAACGAGGTTAACAGTGATCGCGATTGCTCAAGCTCAGGTAATTAAATACAACAGATGTCTTTGAAGGAATATGGCGGCCAGATAAACCTTACAAAAGAATGGGTAAAATCAATACTATACTGCATGAAATATGTAAAACAACATGGCCCACAAAGGTGCATGCAAGTAGCAATGTATTTAAGAAACTGAAGGATAAATTTTTGAGTGATATTAAGACCACCATCATAATGGAAGATATTCGCAATTCAATGGTGATCAACTGGGACCAAACTGGGATTTCCATTCGGCTTGGAGCATGGCACCTTTGGGATCAATGAAGGTAGAAATAGCAGGAATGGGAGACGTAACTACAATTTTTCCTGGGACACTTGATGGTAAATTTCTACCAATGCAGTAAATTTATGCCGGCAAAACATCGAGCTGTCATCCCAAAGATGTGAATTTTCCATCAAATTGGCACATCACGCGTACTCATAACCACTGGACCAATGAAAGTACAATAAACGAGTATGTAAAACATATAATAATACCTTACATCGAGAAGACTTGAGTTACAGTATGCATTAAAAAGAAGTGGGCACACTGCACCTTAATTACCTTGTAAAGTACTGTCAAAACTACTGTCAAAGTACTGCAAGATATAACAGCTGCTGTATTGTTAAGCATGTAGCAGCTGAATAAAGTACTGTTGTTGTTAGTCAGTAATTACTGTACTGTACTCAGTAATTATGGTGCAGTGCATCCATTTTTTTTTGATGCATACTATATACAGTATTACTGAGTACAGTACAGTAATTACAGTAGAACCTCCAAACAAAGGTCAAACTGGTTCAAGGCACTATGGCCTTTGTAGAGAGGCTGACCTTTATTAGAGTTTCACTAAGCTGAT
>JAYJLX010043073.1:0-13707 GCA_036873525.1 Chalinula nematifera
TATAATTATAATCATAATTATTATAATAATTGTGAGTATCAGTGACTTGCCAGTTACACGTATGGCTCTATGATAATTTATTATTACTTACCAGAAATCTTCAGAATGAGTGTTTCGTACACACTCGTCTTCTTTTTCCAATAGCAAGTTCCAGAAACAGGTTGATCTAATTCCTTCTGCGCAATATCACGCGGTGTTACAATCCAGCGAGATGGTATAACTGATACGCGGTCTTCTGAAATCCATTTCACCAAAGCCCAATCGCCCGGCTCCGTCATAGATAAATAGCTTTAGTGGTTGAAGACTTGAAGTGGCTTAAGTGGATAAGTGGTTTAAGTAGGTAAGTACTTTCTTTGCCAAAGGCACTTAGACAGCTGGTAATCCTCCCGCTCATTGCGCTCATGCAGCTGCAAGGTTTCTGAGCATGCGCAGACTCGATGATTTTAACCCCGTAATAGCTGAAAGGTTTTATAGATAAACAAGATGGATGATCTAACACCAAAGTGTATTCGTGGACCATATCGCCAAAAAAGGAGAACTCCTCGACAGACAAGGTACAACAGAACTAAGAGAAATAAGTTCGAAACACCACCTCATTCGAACCTTCCTCCCGATGACCAACCTGCAGGCCACGGTGGCGAACAGTTCGATGAAGGAGTGCCGGGCAGCGGGCCATCTCCTGCATCTGACTCGTCTTCAACACTACGTAATATGGCCTCTAGTTCGGTAAACTCTGACGTTGGAAACCTGGCAAACTACTCACAAGCAGTGTATGAAAATGCCATTCTTACCACCAAGTCCAGTGAGCTTGCAATAAGAGCATTCTCAGCACGACACCACTTGACTGTGCAAGCACAGGATGATTTACTAAAGCTACTCAATATTCATTTGCCAAAGCCAAACAGTATTCCTTCTTCTGTGTACACCCTTGAAAAGAATTCTGTTCTAAAACCCATGAGTGTGGAGGCTGTGTCTCATCACATTTGCCCCTTGTGCTACACAACTATTCCGCCACCAGGTGCACCGGCGTTTCAAGAAGAGCAGATATGTCCTAATTCGATTTGTTGCTACGATGCTTCAGCTAGTCCCGAAAAACCATTATTGTTTTATTCTATGTCAATTACAGAACAACTTAAGATAGTTTTGACAAGTGAGTTTTGGGCTGATGCCCGTGCATGCATGGGGGTTTTGGGGCGGGGCAGCAAGATCATCATCTGTTTGTATGTATGCATGATAGCAACTTTTTATTTTATGTAGGACCAGGTATCTATGAATCTATCTTGGATAGTAAAAGGCAACCTCGTAGGCAACAATGCCTAAGTGATATTGTGGATGGCTCTCTTTATACTGCTGAATTAAACGATGATGCATGCATTACTCTGGTTTTAAACACAGATGGTGTGAGTATTTTTAAGTCAAATAAACTATCCATTTGGCCGATTTTGTTGATGATTAACGAACTACCTTTTGTTGATAGGTAAGATCGGCCGTCTTAATTATTTGTATACTGGCGTCACAGCACACCAGCTGGGCACATCTCATAATGTATTTTTATTCATTACAGAAAGCAACCCAAGAACATGTTATTAGGTGGTTTGTGGTGCTCAAATTCAAAGCCACCAATGCAAACTTACTTACATCCAGTTGTTGATGAATTACTCCAGCTAGAAAGCACAGGTATGCTAATAATAATTCAATACTGATTCACTGGTAAAGCAGGCATGACACTGATATGTCACTGATCTGCACTTCTCGTATCATAATTTGCAGGTTGTGCAGTAGAAGTTCCTAATCACACAGGATCAATTAACATAACGGCACATGTAATATGTGTTTCCTGTGATTTACCGGCTAAAGCACTCGTCCAGAACTTTATTCAGTTTAATGGCTTGTATGGCTGCGGATATTGCGAGCAATCGGGACAGGTGGTCACTACAATTAAAGGTGGTAGCGTAACTACCTTTCCATATATAACAGACAACCCAAGTGGGCCAGCCCGCACCCTTGAGAAGTGTGTGACGGATTCAACTGAAGCTGTTAACAAGCATGCTGTGGTATGTTGTAATACTATTTTATGCACATCAAACATAAATGATATACATATGCAATCCTTTATGATGGTTTTACCGTCAATAGGTAAATGGTGTCAAGGGTCCCTCATGGTTGTCGTGTTTAAAATCTTTTGATTTCATAAAGGGATTTGGTGTTGATTATATGCACTGTATACTGCTGGGTGTCACGAAATTATTGCTAAGTTTGTGGTTAGAACCATCTAGAAGCCGAGGTACATTCCATTGTCTTAATGGTACCATAAACATTCTCAATGATCGTCTAAAGTCGGTGCGTGTACCCTCCATGATAAGGCGTAAACCTCGAGGTTTGAATGACTTGAAACACTGGAAAGGTATTTGCCATAACGTTATAAAAGGATGTAATTTATTGCTAAATTTTTTTACATGCAGCTTCAGAGTATCGCTCTTGGCTCCTATTTTACAGCGTTCCAGTCATGCATGGAGTGTTAGATAAAGAATACTTTGAGCATTTCATCCTGTTGTCTGAGAGCATTTGGTTGTTATTGCAATCATCTGTTTCACATGCTGATATTAATCGAGCAGAGAGGATGCTACACCATTTTTGTATCAAATTTTCTTCATATTATGGTGAGTATAATTTGAAAAGTATAGTTAAAGGGCGTATAATGATTTATTTGATTTCACCGTTATACAAAATGTAATTTATGTTTATTTGTCTTTTCTACAGAACAGCGATATTACACAGCTAATGTGCATCTTTTACTTCATATTGCTGATTCAGTTCGATGCTTAGGACCCCTTTGGACACACTCTGCTTTTCCCTTTGAGGATACCAATGGCTGGTTAGCTGACCAGGTTCAGGGGACACGATATGCTGATAAACAAGTAAGTGGCATGTATTATGAAGTATTGACATGTATTAATTTTATGCAACTTATAATTGCATTACTGTTGCTATGTCCAAACATTAATAATTATTATATTGATTGTTATTAATAATCTTGTAGATAGTGGATTCATTTACGGATTGGCAGAGCCTCCATGTATTATCTGAAGATGTATTTAATGCTGAGGAGAATGAAGAAGTGCAGAGTTTCCTGTATCAAATGCTAAGGGTTGGACAAAGGTACATATATTAAGGCGGATTTACATTATAAACGTAACATTTACGTAACGTTCACGTAACGTAAGCGAATAGATGGAAAGAGTATGAATCGTTAATGTGACGTTCAAAGTTGAACTTAATTGATTCAACTTTTACATTACGTTAACAGTTCGTACTCTTCCCGTGTATTCGTTTACGTTACGTAAACGTTACATTAATAATGTAAATCCGCCTTTATGCGGTCTACTTAAACAACATTTATTTTATTTGTCACATATAATTATATGCAGGTTCCATGTCGCTGGTGAACTGGCTGCTAACGTTTTAATCATTGGTAAAGTCAATCCACACTCGACATCATCTCTTCAACATTTAAGTGATCAGGAAAAAGATACCTTGATGTGTTCCTATCCTAATGTCATCGAAGGGTCTTGTGCTTTTCACAAAAGGCTCTTGATTCATGGGATTGTATTTAGTAGTTTGGAGTATCAGAGGCAATCAGTGACCACTTGTGACTATGTGATGTGTTTTGAAAATGACGATGTTGGATTTGTTACGAAGTACATGGGTTTTTGTACGACTCACTGCTCATGCCAATCAACACAGTGTTCATCACCATGTAACGTGGTGGCTATTGCTCAAGTTTTCGAATCTATTTCGCATCAATTAATTGATGACCGAATAACTGGAGCTACAGGGAGTCACATACATCATTTGAACCCCTTACGGTACACATAATTGATGCTATAATTAAAAATTATTCATTTAAATTATCTTGCTTGTATTGTTTTATTTTTAGATTCCAATATAAAGTTTTCTCCTTAAATAAGATAAAATGCAAATGTGTATACATCGAAATGGCTAAGGACAAGTCGTATGCTGTCGAGATTCCAAATCTACATGAAAGAAATCTATGAATTTTTATTTTTATAAAATAAAAAGTTGTATAAACATGATCTGACCTTTTTTAGGCATCCTCCTATAGTGAGCAAGCACGAATTAAGTCCTGGTGAATTAATTAACAGCAATTAATCATGTGGCATATATGACTTAATGTTATATACATGTATGCATGCATGTTTCAGTAATGTTCCATGTCCTTGCATGCATGTGGTATGCATGTATATATAGAACATGCTTGGAACACTACTGTTTCACGCATGTAGTCGTATCGCCAACATGTGTGCAAGTGTTCCATGCAGACTACATGCATGTTACATTTACTTTACATGCATGTTTTTGCCAACATGCATGTAAGTATTGTGTCACATGCATGTTACATGCACTCGATTTCGCCTAGGGTTGTTTGTATAACGTATGGCTATATTGACCTATAATATGTCTACAGTGTATATTGATATCCGTTTATCATCTATATAGTTCCTGCTAGTGCTCCAAGTGAGATCTCATGGACGAACACTACCAACACTAGCACTCATATTCACTTGACTGTGCCCAGTTTCCCTGATATACCTCACTACATACAGTTTCTATCATTAATACCATATCTACTATACTGACTGGTCTAACTCCTTACACTGGTTATAGTGTTACTATAATTTGTGTATCACTGGATGATAATATGGACTGGATCAATGGAGATACAAATACAACCACAATACTTACATTACCAGGAGGTAAATAACATTGGAACACTATTAATTGATTAATAATATTGTACTTGCTTACTCATTGTATATTATTGTTACTGTATTCTATTAATTCCTCTAATAGTGAATCTCTCTATGTACAGTATAAGTCATTGATATATTCATATATATAGAAGGGAAAGACTGTATAGTGGAGCTGGGTATGCTATATTATCCTATGCTATAAATTTTAATGTTTCTATCATACCATTTCCTTGTTGCTTTGCAGTTGATGTTATGTTTCTGGCAGTTTGTACGTCACAATTTAATGAGCCTAACAACAAACAAAGAAACACTATATTATAGAATGCATTGATAAATTAATGTACATTGAAGGTTAATATAATTATTACCTTCAATTTCAATTGTTACATTATTTTTAGCATAACCATAGCTGTTTGTTGCCCTTATGATTACCACATAGCTATTGCCCTCTTCTATTTGTATATTTATACTGTCACAGCTGATCCCAGCTAATCCTCCATTAGGGGGAAGATAATGACAATCATGTAGAGAGTGTGTTAGGTTACCAGCTGTGTATACTTCAACCAACAGCCATACTGTACCATCACCAGCATGAGCCATAGTAACAGATAACGATACCTTATTAGGAGATATGTGACTCCTGACTATATTGGGAGAGGAAGGAAGACCTATATATGGATGGAGGATTATAGTTATGCTGTTTCGGAATCTCATAGCATAAACTTGTACAATACATGCATTTACTAATTCCATTGTAAAACTATTCATGCCTGTTCCCTTACCATTACTTGATATAATATTTGTGACCATTTGTTTGTCTACTCCAATCTCATTTACTGCCTCAATCACACATGAATACTCTACCATTGCCTCAACTGGACCTAATCTATAGGACACCTGATCGTCGTGTGTATCATTGCTGTCAAATTCTTTTCTCCATGTGTAATCATTCAACAAACCATTCTCTGTTCCCTTGTCTGATCTATAGCATAGAACAGTGGCATATCCAGCTTCGTTGTTTAGTTTAATAGTCCCTGATACATGAATATTTCCATGGCTAGTATACACAGAGAGATTCACTATTTGAGGAACTATGGAATGGTATTAGAATATAAATACAATAAGTGAATGAATATAATTAATTAATAGCTTAAGATGACTATTGCTTGCGCGTACTTAATTTTGCGATTTTCATGATCTTCATATTTGACTTGTATTTAATTTGGCGTTTTAATAAGTAGATCTCTATTATAACTATTAATAATTATCATAATTAAAGTTAACGCAGATTTAATTTTGCGAATTTACTAAAATCGCCAAAAATCGCCAAATTAAGTACACGCAAACAATAGTCATCTTAAGGTACATGTACATCCTTGTTTACCTCCTGGTAATGTAAGTATTGTAGTTGTATTTGTATCTCCATTGATCCAGTCCATATTATCATCCAGTGATACACACATTATAGTAACACTATAGCTAGTGTAAGGAGTTAGACCAGTCAGTAATGTACTGTTAGTAGTGAATGATGAAGAGATGGTATTAATGGTGCTGGAGGGAAGGGGTGGGGCTAAGGTTATGTGATAGAAACTGTAGTGAGGTATACCGGGGAAACTGGGCGGAGTCAAGTGAATATGAGTACTAGTGTTGGTAGTATTTGTCCATAAGATCTCACTTGGAACGCTAGCAGGTACTATAGAGTAATAGAGGACATAAAATACACATGTAATTTATATAAGCAGGGATAGCATAGCCACGTTATACAAACAATTATGTAATGTAATTTTGTAATCCCATAGGAGCATATACTCTGATTAAAGCACTTTAAACTTAAACTCCTGAATGAGGTATATTATATGCAATAGATAAACGATGATAGCTATTTAATAAACGATCTAAACTAACCTCCAATAAACAAGTTTATGCTCTGTGAATAATTCCTTCCAATGCCATTACTAACAGTACATACGTATGTTCCATTATCCAGTTCAAGTGTTACATTAACTATGACCATGATAACAGGAATGGATAGATTAAATCTACCTCCATTAGTTCTGGGTAGTCCATCAGGTCCACTCCATGTTACCATTGGTGAAGGATTGCCTTCGATAACGGGAGAGAATGTCTGTAACATAGCTGTACCACCAGGACGAATGGTTAAGGATCGGTTAATAACCAATATTGTCACTTCTGGTTCAACTGTAATATAGAAAGCAACAATCAATTAATGCAGGCAGTACTTAGACTAGCTTACACTGCACATCCAGTATGAATGATACATTAGAATGCCCAACCTCATTCTCCACTACTAGTTCATATAACCCTGCCATACTTCGTGAGGTATTACTAAAGGTTATAGTGTAATACTGATTGCTACTATTCTGGAAGAAGGCTATGTTGTTGCTATTGTTGACAATAGCTATTCCATTGTGATACCATTCATACAATACTTCAGGAGGGAATGGATCATTGACTCCATTAACTGTAACAGTAATGTCATCTCCCTCAATAACATACTGAGGAGAGGTGAGGTTACTTTGGAGTATAGGGAAACCTATAATGACGAAATAAATACATACAAACTACTTTTTATGTGTGATACTGTGTTATAATAGAAATTGGCTAATGCATGCATGATTAGCCGGACTATAGATGGTCCTTATAATTATTTGTATAATATTATAAATAAGACATTTATTGCATTTTGAGCTTACTTGAAATTCTAAGTTTGAATATGCCACTTTGCTCAAAGAGCACACCACACTGAACCAATGCCCCGTCAAACTGCAATGTAAAGTTATTGATGGTGAAGTTTGTGGCGAGTGTTGCAGTGTCACTTATTGGATCTCCAGTGATAGTAATATAATCAGATAAACCAGTTGGACTAGTGATTACACCATTGGATAACATAATGGTGGTCAGTGAAGATTCGATTGATGGACGCTTAATATACCAGACAGAGTTGATCTGAGTGTTACCATTATAAGTCATACAATACAGGAATAGTATTCCATGTAGTGGAGCAGAGACATAAGTATACTTGTCATCACTGGTCTCGGGCTGGGTTGTTACTGTAATCTGAGCCAACACATGTACAGATGATAAGCGGAAGAAAATGCCAATTGCAGTTACTAAAAGAAAGAGCATATTTTCCTTAGCAGGCAGCAAGTATTACTCTATTTCTCATAGTATATATATACACCGTATTTACTGTATGTAAACACATGATTCAACCCTGAAGGGGTTGATCCACACTAGTAAGCAGCGTATGAAAATAAACAGCAATGTGAAACTAATAAAAATTCTTGTAAATGTACTTTCAATGAAATTAGTAAAATAATATTTTATAATTATGCTTTAAACTTTCAAAACTGATATATGACGTGTATGAATAAGCTGCTATATTATTATGTGTATTGCGTAGTAGGGTATTGATGCTATTCATGCAATAGGAGGGTACCGCAACCCGTTAATTAAAAGGCGTGGTCGTGGGTGTGGTGCTGTGTGTTCTATAAGCAGCTAATAGAAAAACACTACTATGGAAACGGATGGATACTGGTGGAGACTAGAAGAGAAGATTTCCCAATAATTCAGTTCCCGGAGAATTTAGCTAGATAGTTTGGAGAAGGCTCTGATTATTTTTGATCCTTTGTACCTCAGAGCCCGTTGTTCACTGAACAATAATGGTTGTGGCAGGTTTATTTCAAGTATTTCTCGTCAGTGCTGTGACCATAGCTCGGATCATAGGTAATAAGGCTGACTGTTAGTATGCCTATACTACAGATTAATGGTAATGTCACTGGTACATAGACTAATCCAACCGGATGAATCTAATAGTTTGTTTATATTTGGTTTATTTAAGAGCATACATGGGACGTACTGAACCAATTATATAATATATATCTATGAAAGTTTATTGAATTCCTTACAAATGGGCAGTTTAGTTGATCAAAGTGGCTAAAGTACCGGCAGGAAGTCTATATTTTGTAATATAGTTTAGGATAGGGGGTGGGGTTAGGTTTAGTATAGACTATACACAAGCAAAGTATATTATAATAGAGTTCCTTCCGCTTCTTGCCGGTACATTAACCACAGCGTTAGTTGATACTACTAATGGACTAGTTCCACCTATAGATCATGACTTCATTGTATTGCTAGTATAGGCATACTTTTATAACATTTATGATAGCTGTACTGCCCACGTGCAATTTCCGGGTGCAAAGTGAACGGAATGGACTTTGGCTAACTTGAGGGTCATGCCTACTGGCCATGCAGCTTTTGGTCTGCATGAGGTGACTCTTTTATTGGGTAGTTCGAAGGTTCACATGCTAAATTTACTAAATGGCTATATTATATGTTTAACCTACACTAATTGTCCTACTATGTTATTGTTACGTGTATTATTGAATATTGATCGTTTATTTCAGCCACCTCACAAATTTCAATTGAGACAGACCCACAGGATGCAGTAGTGTGTGCCGGTCGAAACCTAATTATCTTTTGTTCGACTTTAAACATGAATGAATTCGTGACTCCCTGTGTTCTACAAGACAACATGGAGTGTGATCCATTAAGCAATATGAATTTTGTAACCAGTTCCGATGGTGTCTACCAGTTTATGTATCTGGTATCGAAGGAAGATGATGGTCTGGCAATAAAATGCCATTCAACGAATGATTATAATGTCATGTCTTTAGACACAGTCAATCTGACAGTCATATGTGAGTCAGCTATGGGTTTACCTATTAACAAGCAACATAATATAATCTAGAATCATATTATGAGAAGATGTGGCTTGTTTTGTGTGTGTGTGTGTGTATATGTAAATGAATAGAGTAAGCCAATCAGACAAAAATACTTAACTTGAAGCAACATTTTGGTTAACTACATAGTTGTGTTTTTAGGTATTTAATTAAAAATAATGGACGTGTGTAATAAATTATACAAAGACACTAAGAATTACTTTAATTTTTAGTTTAAGCTATGTGTTTACAACCATCTGTATCTGATTTTTTTCACACAGATAACATTCCACAAGTAACTGACATCAATATCACGTTTCGCTGTGACAGTGTAGACATTTACTGGACTCCGCCCACTACTAATGGTTACAGTATTGATAAGTATATCCTCACGATCCCTCAAATCAGTTATATGAATACGGATATTCCTAACCCTCCAGTGTCCCTTGAGCTAGACCTTTTCGAGGATAATAAATACGAAGATTATAGTGTGTCCGTATCACCTTCTGTCGCTGTTTGTAAAAATATGGTCAATTTCACTTCAGAGGACTTCAAAATTCAAAAAGGTGAAGCGAACATTGTAAACATTATGTTTTATGTACTAGAGGTATTGATATAATCCCATTGACTTATAGTATGCATAGTGCACATGTACATATGTAGTGTATGTACATACATGTACTGTACATTTATATGTAGTACATGTATGTAAGTGTAGTATGTACATGTTTGTATAGTGTATATGCATGTATGTGTACTGTTACTAGTGTATGTATGTGTATAGTGTTATTGTGTATTAATAAGCAGCAAGCTGTTGTGAATAATTAATCCCTATTGTTGGTACATGTTATGTAGGAATGAGTGATGGATGTAATGCTAAACCTGGTCCTAGTGATGTCGGCAGTAGTGCTGGTGGTGACAGTGGTGATAAAGGGGTCAGCGGTAATGGTAGTGCTAGTGGTAATAGTAGTTCGACGCCAACTGATAAAAGTTCGCCAACTGATAAAAGTTCGCCAACTGATAAAAGTTTGCCAACTGATAAAAGAGGTAATGCTATTTTAGAATATTTGGAATGGGAATGTGGGTGTTGTCTAGAGCATCCAGTCCACGTTCAGTGTTCTGCCCAGCATGGTATCTTAAGTGGTTGAATTTAAACTAAAATACCATAAAATGGGCATTTTAAGTGCTTTTGTATAGTAATTTAAATGGTAGAATAGCTCCATAGATGGTAAATTTGATTTTTAGGTGGTTAGGGCCGACCACCCCCAACCACCATGGGCAGAACAGTGCATGTTAGATCACCACCTGGACACACCCACTTTCCTATTCTGCCTTCAGTTTTTAATATACTTTATTATCTTTTGTTTTGTTAGAAAATCGGCTCCAATGGACTATTTTTGGTATTTGTATTGGTATAGTGGCGTTAGTCATCATTATAATACTAGTATTACTAGTCATTTACTGGTTTTTGAAACGCCGAAACACTACCAGTAGTAGTAATAGTAAGCTGCATAATTATACACATACCGTTCATTACGCATGCTATTTATTATCATTGTCATTCTGAAACAGGGGCTGCTATTATAAGTGATCTTGATAAAGGGAATGGAGATGTTGCGTTGCGCAAATATGCTGATGCCGATTCCAGTTTAGGTGGGGAACAAGGTGAAGTTGAAAATGATGGCCCTAGTACAGTCAAACGAAGGTAAAACATAGTATCATCTCACTGACTGAATAAATAATGTCATGTTTGCTATTTTCAGAAGGAAGAAGGATAGTAGCAGTGTTCAGGTATATACATGTTTAGTGTTCTACTTGCTCATTAATATTCATTACCAGTAATTACGTAATAGCTTAATGCAGGAGTGGGAATAAATGAATAATTAATGAGCAAGTATCAATCCAGCTAGTGTTAATGGGCTGTAAGTAGGGTAATCTAATATTAAGTTGTTTTGTTTCATGGCAGACAAAAGAAAATCAGAAAAGGAAAGATTCCCTCAAACAAGTAAAGCTTCACGGAATGAACCAATCCAAAGGCACCAACGATCTCGGAGCTATTCAGAAGAAATTTTCACGAAAGAGGAAGTAAAATTAATGCTAACAGTATTAAATTAGAAGGTGGAATGTTTTGCTCTGAAGCAGCCTTAGCTTTTTTAAACTTTCAAATGTATTTTTTTAATCCTTCTCTCTTTTATTACTTCATCTTTTTAAATACATACATGTAGATTAGTTTTATTTAACATAATAATACATGAAAATGATGATTGATTCATGGGAAATCAATTATAATTATATAACTTTGGGAAAACAGCAATATCAGGAAATAGCAACAGTGGTATAAGAACAGAAGTATACAATACGAATATTCACAATTTAAATTTGATTCGATTAATGTAAGATTATTTGATTGATTAGTACAGCTTTTCTTTAAATTGGTTCATATCACTGATACCGTTAATGTTAATCTTCATCTGTTCCAAGTTTGCTGTAATGCTTGATGATGAGATAGCAGCTTGGACAGCAGTATCATCAGCCTTATGTATGGATGACTCTATACTGATGGATGATGTTCTGTGTGAGCTGGCTAAGTGATCCACAGAGAACACACAGTGCAGTAGAGTAATGGCGGTAATGACAGCTATTATGGGTACTGTCATAGTTGCTGATACAGTAGCAGCAGCTGCTGATGAGGCATCTATATCAATATAGTAATAATTAATACAGTGTAATACACAGTACAACCTCTGATAGCTAACGGACCTATAGACCTCATCTCAACAAGGGCACTTATCATTGTCCCACATATACACTTGAGTGTGTATAGATTTTGACCTCAAAGATTGAGGGCTACTTAGCTAGTACTTTAGGCCCTTTAGTTATTCGGAGGTTCCACTATATTAGTGATGGTATAGTGTGTGCATGTATATAGTCAGTGTACCACTAGTGCTGTTCACAATTGGAGAAACGGTAGCAATGAAAGTTTGAGTGATGGTCGTTACTGCTCGGTCTATAGTGTATAAAATAATAAACAGTATTTAAAACCAAAGCTATATTGGCTATATGAATAAGCACTGGAGTTGTTATAATGTATGTACCTTGAGTGGTTGAAATGACCAATGATTGAGTGGTACTGAGTGAACCTACGAACACAAACATATAATAATTATAATACAAGTACTCAAAGTTTCAACACAATCAAGTTTACATCATACTTTACGACTCAGCATATGCCATGCACATACCCCTCCCCTCCTCCCCAAACATAGGAAACAACAACAACACACAATACATAAACTACAGTACATACAATATACATGAGCTACAGTACACGTACACATAGTGTACATAAACTATACAACACATTGTGTACATAAACTGTATAGTGTACATACGTTTATTACTCTCCAAGACAGACTGGCTGTAGGTAGGTGAAGGATATATTGGACCTGTAGAAACAAGAACACTATAATGGTCACACATATACTCATATGATAAGTATACATGTGAGAAAACATACAAACAATAAAGGTCAATAAAGGTTCTAGTATATTAGTTGTACAATAATATAAGTATAATGACAAATTATGATAATCAATTATAATGTTGATCAATTTCCCTTGACTCGTGCAACAAAAGCAAAACAATAATACTATGTCATACCTTTGGTTAGAGGCTGATCAATCATTGACATAGAGACTTGCAGAATATTACTAACATAAAGATCTGGAGCAAAAAAATCAATGAATAAACAAGTATAACTCACAATATACTTATATATAATGAAGCTAAACACTACAACACACAACACTAGCTCATTATACGTGCACTGTGTATATAGTGGTTGGTTGGTTACCTATTGATATGTTAAATGACAGGCTATCTCCAATCTCATTAATAGCAATAATCATGGCCGTATATTCATCACCAACCGGTACACCGGTGAAGGTGTAGGTATTGGTATCTGGCGGGAGTAATTCTGATTGGCTGGTGTATTGGTCGAATGAATTGACTATAGACACTTCATAGCCTATTACATCAGGCACAGCAATAGTACTATTGGTCTATATATGCAACAGAAATAGAAATGAATAAAGTATAGTTGTATGGGGCTAAGCTTCAGAGTCATACCACATTGAAGGCTTGTCTCTTCCAGTTAACAGTAATAGACCCAGTTGCATTGGGCTCAATTGTGT
>JAYJLX010043084.1:0-13703 GCA_036873525.1 Chalinula nematifera
GCATGCATGCATGCATGCATGCATGCATGCATACATACATACATACATACATACATACATACATACATACATACATATACACACATATACATGATTTTATGTGCGCATAATTATTATGATTTACCTATTAGAATTTTCGATGTTTTGTTATAACAAAATGATTCATTGCCTTTTAAGTGTTCATTACTTCTACAGTTATCTGTTTCTTCATTGCTACTTGACGAAAGACGACGTCCTGCCACTCCTGAACTGTTACTGTACTGTCTGTTGCTTACTCCTCTGTCAGGTGTCTTCCTACCCCCTCCAAATTCAAAATTAAATAATCATGTAATTACATGCAAGTGTATCAAACCACACCCAAGTACTCTAGTGGATATCTATATAGCTATATAGATTCTATATGAAGTGGGAGTGGCTCACATTAACATGCTTTGCCTGATATTGCAACTCATAATAACTATATTTAAAATATCTAACACATTGTTGTCTTAGTGTCATAATTAGCTGATGAATTATGCCCGTGTTTAATAGCACTGTACTTTATACCTGTTTCCTTTATGTTGCAATCATCATAAAGTGACTTATTGTATCGTTGTAAACTGTTTAGTTTAATTGATTGAACTTGTTCCTTCACATTATTTTTCTCATCGTCATTATTAGCAGTTTTATCACACACTTCCTCTAGCCCTCTTGCTACTCTCTGGACAAATCTATGACTCAGCATTGTGTTTCGTCTCTCTGCTTCCTGATAGAGGGCTGAAGCAACATAAGATCCCCTTGACCTTATAAGCTGCTTTTCTATCATCACTTCTTCTATTGTATGCTTAGAGAGGCCAATGTTTTCACCAAAGACAATGGCATCTTCACTTGTGATGTTCTCAGTAACACTACTAACCAATTCTTTTATTGAAGATTCAATATCTATAGAAGCATAACAACATGTAGAAATATAATTGTTAGGTTCATCATTATATACTGTCATACATCATGCAGGTTAACCACACAGGCATACAGCAGACTAACCATGGGAACTTCTTTTTTTCAATTTTCCAATAATGTGATTCAGTTTAACTTCACGAAGTTTTTCCTCGAGGACAGTAACTGTTTCCTCATTGCTGCTCTTTGGGTTCTTCTTCAACCATGCAATTATTATTTCTGTAGCCTGGACTGCAGGTCCAGATGAGCTATTTTTTTTGATTGGTTCGGTAACGTCAGCAGGCAATCCGAGTGCAAACCCAAGTTGATTAACATGTTCATATGTTACTCCACTGTCTTTGAAAGCACTCAGAATAACCTGAGCTGTCAGTTCAGGAGGATATTCTAGTTTATAATGAAGCAGAGTTTACATACAAATTCCAATTGTTGACAAGTTGGCAATTTTTGCGGTATACCTGATTGCTCATCTAAATCTTGATATGATTCCTCTATTTGGGCATGCATCAATGATGTACTGCTCAAAATGCGAGTCCTAGTAGACTCCACTAAAATTCAAAAACATTACAAGATCACCTATCTAATTATATATCAACAGAACCAATCATTAATTTACCTTTTTCTTTTAATTGCGGGTTTTTTGAACGCAGCTGTACTAGTTCTAGTGGTTGGTTTGAAGCCATATCTCCAACAATGTGAGCTATATTGTTCAACTATACTTTAGACTGACTAGATACGATTAGCTATAGCTGCATGCATTAGCTGTAGAATACTAGTTGTTTACAGGTTATGCTGATCAATATATACAACAGATCATGGGGAGATAACCGTTTGTCATATAAACTGTTTATAATGGTTCACCATGCTAAGAATGTACACAGCTTTTTCAACACAATATATAAGCAGCATGCATACTGTTGCATTGTGTGTATATACTGTGTGTGGTGGGTAATGGTGGCTAACGCACGCTGCCATAAAATTAAATTAATTGTATCAGTTATAAAGGGGGATCATTGACAATAATTATTGGTTATGACTATATATGGCAAGCATATCTGCATCAGTATACATGGGTATATGCTAAACTAAAAAAATAAACTAAAGTAAAAATTAACTAGATAAATAATATAGCTGATATAATGAAGTAAATAAATAAGAATCATAAATATAAATGAGCACTTCTTAGTACACACCCAATAATGCTAATTCTATTGCTAAGATAATGTAAAAGGCACAGAATATATTATAAGTAATATAATATAGCACGGCTTCTCTCAGGATCAGCATAAATATTGGCACTATTAGATTCACAGCTCTCAGATAGTCTAGCCAGCACACAGACATCTCTTGTATCTGGAATCCATTGGTTCATGAATGGTGACTTTCTCTTGTCCGTTGGGTCTGGTACTGTCGTTGTCATTGATGCTATTCAACATGCTGTCCTCATTGCTTTTCTTTCAGGGTTTTCAAGCTTGTCACATACTTAAATAATTATGAATCAGCCATGGATTGTTTTTTTTTGTTCCCATGCATGGGCATATAACTCCCTTTAAGATGATTAGTCTTTGGTACACCTTTGGCTAATATCTCTCAAGGAGTTAGAGTAAACTGTCAATAATTGGACATGCATGCCCATTGTTCAGACCATATCTCAGAAACTGCAACTCTGCAATAAACTTGCAACCCATCAGCAGTTAGGTCAATGTTAGTAGAGTTCAGATATCCACTTTCATAGTAAAACTCAAAGTATACCACACCTTCCCATTGGAGAATCTTGGCCAACTCTGCATGTGATCAACCTCCCATTTTTCCATTAAGAATAGGAGGGGCTGGTAGATCTATACGATGGTTAATCCACAAAGAGCTTGTACAATTTACAGAGAAAAATTATTATATACATGCACTCAATATTTTGTATAATGTATATACTGCATGTATTGGTATAAAATTAAAAAGGACCAAAAACAGGTCAAAAAATGAGCTGCTTATGAAATAATAATGAGGTAAAACATATAGTTTTATTGCTTCGATATCTACACAAAATTTATATTATCGGCATTTTCAAATTCCTCTGATACAGCTTTAGACATACTGTCAGCAATAAGGGACGCTAAGTCTTTTAGAGGCTCACCAAACATAGCCACAATCTCAAGAATCTTCTTATAATGTTCAACAATGGCTGCAGCACTTCGACAAGGTTTAGCCTTCACTTCTCTCATGATGGCGTTAAAACTAGGGTTCGATTTTACGCCTGGTGTAATTATTCCATTCTGAAACAGTTGAGAGGCAAAAGGATTGATATTGGCTTCGAGTAGGGATTCCAAATCAACCAATTCACGGTCTAACTCTCTATTTAGAATGGATTTGAGCTTTCGTAAATCAGTGATGCCTTCTGTCAATTATAATAATCATAATTAGAATGAAAACTATATAGTACTACAATCAGTTACCCACCATATTGATCTTGGTGTGCAGATACGCTTGTCTTTACAGTGGATTGAGATCCAATTGCTTGAACACCACCCGCGACACTATCTGTAAGAAGTTGGATGTAGCAATTATTGACACATTTCATAATCATTATAGTTGTTATACTAATTGCCGGATCCAATTTTAACGCCAGCATGATACTCCAAATTTTCAAGTTTACAATGATTGTAGGAACAGTGCCAGTCAGCTACCAGACAATTGGCAGTACAATCAACTGTATAATGTTTAAACAATTCAATTAAACTATAATTATAGCAACTTAAGCTTTATCTACATCAGGTACTACAATTAAATGTGTGTGATACAGTAATCACAGTCATCTGTATAATTTATTATCAACTTATAATAGCAATTATCACCATGGCAACATACCCTTTGATCTTTCCCACAGACTTTGTTTACATAGTAACTTACATCCCAAATACAATGGTTAAACAAACAAATCAAAGAAGACTGATTAGAACCTAAAGATTTTTGTTGAATGCTCTACTCTCATTGCTTTTCTTTTAGCGTTTTTAAGCTTGCACATAGCTTCAATATAAATCAGCCATAGATTGCTTTTTTTTGTTCCCATGGTATATAAAAAATAGATATCATATACACTGTTACTGGGTGGTTATGTGCATATAACTCCCTTTAAGACGATTAGTCTTAGTTACACTCCTTGACTAATAATATCTCTATGCCTATAATCACCCAGCAACAATGTGATTTCCTATGCTGGCTGATGCATGACTAGACTGATAACTGATGTGATTAAATCGGTCAAAACATTTAGACATGTACCAATGGTTTGCCTCTTACCTTGAACTGATGACGTCAGTTGTCTGACAATATGAATTGTCTTAGTCTGTTTGATTCCCTCAATCACAACTCCATAATCCAAGCAGGAATGAATACACGTAGCATCAGCAAACACGGACACTTTACGCATCGGCATCATTGGGGTTATCATCTCAGTAATATCCTCTTCTGTTGGATACTGGCATCGCAAGTCACGACTTTTCAAGGAAAGAGCATCAATTTCCTCCTTGGGAATCTAATAAAAGCATGTGTAAAGTTAAAGTATGCTATAGTATCTATTGTATATACTTACACTGCAAGGATCACTGATTGATCTAACATGCCATCCTGATGGCAATTGCTTGATTCTTTCCTCTGAGAATACAAACTTTATTGATGGGTCAGGAAGATAAAGGAACTGGAACATAAACCATTCAACGCATTCTTCATTAGCAAATTTATTGTTAACATACTGAAAGACAAACATTACATTATATTAAATCTAGTTTTATTACAACCTTTATTATTGATTAGTTTACTTTAGAGTGGACAGCAAGGTCTTCAATAGCGACCAATTTGAAGTTCCATGAGTTTTGACGAAGCGGTGTTGTTTCAAAGAAAAAATGTGCTTGATACCTCGTAGAAAAATACAGACCATCTAATAGAAAGTACAAACCAATTTATTATGATGATATTATATCAAGTATCATTAATCAACCTGTAGTTATAGTATCAGGATCTGAAGCTCCACCCACTTTGTTAATGGAGGAACGTCTATCTGCCACATTGCCACTATTTCTCAAATCCTCTACAATAGCTGTATTACCATCTCTAGCTACTGGTTTTGGTTCTTCATCATTGCTGTCCGTATCGAGCTCTCCATGGCCTTGTGGGGAACCATCATCAATATCATCAGGTCCTGGACCTTCGTTGCCATCTTGATAATGATCATTATCAGAGACTTCTCCTTCCTCGTTATTCTCTGGTTGATTAGGGTCATCACCTCCAGGGTTAGGACCATCCCCTCCAGGGTTAGGACCATCCGCACCTTCAGCTATACCAGCCCCATATATAGAGAACTCATTCTGCCATAGATCACAGTACTGGCTACCAGGAGTGAAGGTACCACCATTAACGTATTTAAATACATATGGATCACTGGGGTTGGCTGTACCACGGGCTTTAATGAAACGAAGTTGTCTCAACTGTTCCTCCCTCTCAATCAGGAAACAATGCTGAATGGACATCTTGATCTTCTTCTTAAACTTCCTCCCAGGTGAGATGGCGTAAAGGGCAGAGATGAGCTGAAATCCCTTAGGGAACTTGAATCGTCCACTGATGAGTGCCTTAACTGCGAGAGGACAGGTCCCGATACGATCAAGGGAACCAGCAGGTATATACAGACTGAATCCACACTCCGGCCATGGATAGGTCTGCTCGTGATCACCGTGTACATTGAATACCCTACTATCGACTACAGTAGCACCGTATAGTAGATCTACAATGGTTATAATAATTATTTATAGTATAATAATAAGTTACGTTAACAAAATAAATACAATCAGAAGCATATTATTATAAGCAGTATACATATACCTTCAATTGGCACCCAGTAATCGAACTGTATTGAAGCATTTGTGACATTACGGCTATAATACACATCAATAGTTGAGCAGAATTCCTACCGTAATATAAAAGATCATGCATGCATATGCTTAAACATGTAGGGTGTGGTTACATTGGTGGGTGTGGGAATGCTTTTAGGTGTGGCAATACTTGACAACTGCCCATCAGTCTGGGAATCATCTTTGCTTCCCTTTCTTTGGTCATTATTTTCATTACTACTTGTATCATGGCCTTTGTTAGTATGAACGTATGGTAATAGATAAACAAATGTATAATAACACAAAAAAAAACACATGATGGACTTACATGAAATGGATGTAACCTTTTGGTTTAAGTGCTTCAATTCACTTTTCAATTGATCAATTTCACGGTTTTTCATTCTCCCCATTTTTGATGCCATATCTATTTTACAATACATTATGCATGGGGCATAGTAATGTGATATGCTTCTTCCATACCTAATTTGTTCTCATGTTCATTATTCAATTCTTCTTGAAATGCCAGTTCCTTTTTAACTTGAATCAACAACAGTTTGGTGTGCTGTAGTTCATCATCGTCTACAAAATTAATTGAGTATACACTCAAAAATTATTTTCATTATCACTATTATATACCTGCATCATGGCCTTTGTTAGCATTTATGTAATAGATAGACAAACATGTATAATCAGCATGAAACATAAATGGATACACATGGACTTACAGTTCTTCAATTCACTTTTCAATTGATCGATTTCACTGTAATTCATTTTTTCCATTTTTGATGCCATAGCTATGACAATACATTATGCATGGGGCATAGTAATGTGATATGCTTCTTCCATACCTAATTTTTTCTCATGTTCATTATGCAGTTCTTCTTGAAATGACAGTTCCTTTTTAACTTGAATTAATAACTGCATGGTGTTCTGTAGTTCATCTACGAAATGAAATGAGTACACTGAAATAGTTGCTAAATTATGCTGATGTATACTTATACCCTCTAATGCTTCAATCTGTCTCTCGAATCTATTCCGATCATATTCATATTCATCAACAGTTTCCTTTTGGTTTTTGAGACTATCCAAAGGCTCATTTCCCGATTCTGATGCTTTTTTTGGTGTACGACGAAATAATTTTGGTACCCTAAAAAAAAAACGCTAGGTGCATGGAAAGAAAAAAAGAAGAAAAATTGCTTCATGAATTTATAATAGGCAATGTTTTGTAAATTGTAAAGATATACACTTTAGACCAGTTTTTGGAGCTCTTAAAATTACTGTAGTCAGATTTTCTTTTGAGGTTGTTTTATGGTAGTTTTGGAGCTGTCAAAATCCCCCCAAAAAATCAGGCTCATGAAAATTGCTAACGTACTTTTACAGCACAAGTAGACTTATATAATTTATGATAACCTTATTGAAAACTAGCATAAAAGTGCGAATCCCTCACCGGTACTCTATAGAAAGACTTTGCTTAAGTATATACAATTTACTGGCAGACATTACATTACTACTTTAGTAAAAGCATTTGCAACAAAGGGAAGGAGTGGCTAGCTGATCAATTCGTAGTCAACCAAAAATCGATCTTATAGCTGCATGAATAATTGAATTTGCTTATAACATTACTGTATCAAAGTGATTTGAATAGCAATATTTGTTGCTCTAGCCATGCATTCTCATCACACAGCCACGGTGAAAGCTACGGATCAGTAAGGGCATACCAGGAACCAATAAGACACCGACAATTGACAATGAAACTGAGAATTTGAACAATCAATACTCAACCAGAATTTAAAAAGGATATTTCTTGTACATGTATGGAGTTACTTTTTTTCTGAGCATTTAAATCAAATACCCCCAAGCGTTGTACCCATAGCACAATGTGTGTGTGAGAGGCCATGTTCTCATCAAAAGAATCTGATTACATTGAAATTTATGAGTGTGATTATAGTATTCATTTTAAAGTTGCCAATCAATAAAAATTCAAAGGGTCTCCAATCATAGGGCATGCATGCATGCTTCCATCATTGGCAGATAAATAATCAATTGTAACTTAAATCGTAATTTTCTGTCTATTAATTTTGAAAGCTAGAACAAGTCAAAAATGGAGAAAGGTGGCCAATCAGCTGGCTTTAGCAGCTTCGTGTATGCAACCGTAGCATGGCAGATGTTAGTACTTCAATAAAGCAAATTATATAATTGGGGTGAGCCTGCATGAGCGAGGCCCACACTAGCAGTGTTCTCACTAGGCATATATAGAGGAGGATATCCCCTTGGATTACCCAATACCCCCTTGGTTTAGTCAAAAATGTTCCCCCCTTGGTTAAATCTTTTTCATGCTCAAACAATGCCTAGCTTTTTAATAATCAGCTTAAAATTCGTAAAAGTAACACCTTTTCCCCCCCATGGATGCAAATTTCTGGGGAGAACACTGCACACTAGTCGAAAATCTTGTATGCTTGTCTTGGTACGTATCTTGTAACATGTCCTTTATAACGTTGCAATAAAAAAGCATGGATAGTCACTGCATGCATGCATGCAGTAAACACAATCAGAACACAATGGAAACTCATTGTGTGCAGCCTTGCTGACTTCTAAGTTCTCATTCTTCACTTCAATAATCCATTTACACAGCTGCACTATCGCTCCCTTCCTGTACTGAGCGATTTTAGCAAATAAGTTAATAAACGTTAATATTAAAATTTATTCTTTAACCCACAATTAAATTCGTCATAAAAATAAAGCTATAGCCAAATCATAGATAATAGAGTAGTAATAGTGGGATATGAAACGAAGTTGGTACCGTAAATGAATTTCTTCCGGTTTTTTCAAATTTACCGCAAATTTTTGAATATTACGCAACGTTTATTTAGCTTATTGCTATTCTTTAGTATTGATAGGCGTACAAACTCGCGCTGGCTCTGTACCAACTTCAAATTTCCTATTCTTATACATGCAATAATTGTTCCCGCCCTTCATCGTTTCATATCCCACTATTACTACTCTATTATCCATAGATAATAGAGTACACAGTGGGATAGGAAACTCTTTTCGCGGAAGTTGGGATTTGAGTGGACCGTATTATAGTAAATTTCTAAATAAACGTATGAAAATATTTCTATCCTATTATTGCTGCATGATAAAGAGACAAAGTTGGCCATATTGCCCGCTCAAACTCACACGCAGGTATCACCAACTTCCATTTCCTATTCTTTTACATGTATTTTATTCCCGCCCTCGAGAGTTTCCTGTATCCCATGCACTATGTACTCTATTATCTATGCTATTATCTATGGCCAAATGCAGGGCAAATGCCGGCAGGGCATGGCAAAAACGCTAAAATTAGTAGACGCTAATAATAGTAGGGATAAGCTTTCCAATTCCAAGAGTCCTTTTCCATAAAAGATCAGTCAAAAATATGCAATGTTATTGAGTCAACTGCTTTCAACGAAGTAGAGCACTGCTTTCTTTCCGATTGTTTCTTTCAGCTGCAGCCTCCTAGAGCATTCATGCGTGTCTTGGCTTTAATAACTCTGTTACACAAAACAAAACGCCATTTTCCACAGAAATAATGAGCACATGATTGCAAATTTCAAGCCATACAAATCGTTAAATGAATTCCTTTAGCAAAATATGAGTATGTGTGCGTCCAGACCCTTCCTCATATGCAAAGGGTGTGGCTAGCCAGACTAGTTAGATATAGCATCAATAACGAAGCTACCTCAGTGAATTATCTTTACCTATGACTATGCAGGCTACGTACAGTCCTTTTATCTTCATGCATGTAAGCTTTCTACCAACACATCTGTGCATGCCAGCTGGCAGTGCACTAGATTTCCAAGATGGAATAATGTTGTTAGTCTAATATCATGTGTCAAGCCTTGGCACTGCTGCTTTCACAGTTTCACTGAAGCGCAAACTCATATAGCTCAGTATATATTCATTCAGTATTAATCCCTTGATGCAATAGAATATTAACTGCTGTTTGAAATCATATGCAATGAACACTGAACAGAGATGCGTCAATAGTGATGCACACAGTGAACATACAAACTCACATTCAGTATTTTGATGTATACAATCACAATAATCTCGCAAAGGTTCGCCCAAATAATGCAATGCATCTGTCTAGTTATATAAGCAATGAATAGAATTCTTGATGTTTTGTTATAACAGAATGATTCATTACCTTTTTATTTCTGTACTTAATGGTTTCTTCACTGCTGCTTGACAAAAGATGACGTTCGGCCACTTCTAAAAAATCACTGTACTGTCTGCTTCTTACTCCTTTATGAGGTGTCTTGCTACCCCCTCTGAGACCCCCTTTGAATCCTATATGATCAAAAGAAAGTAAATTATAAAGCATCAAAGCATGCCAATATGCATAAACCACGCCCCAGGAGCAGTATAGTGGGAGTGGCTCATCATTAAGCTGCTTTGATTGCATATAAAATTCATTCTAAAAAATTAATTGGTCATTGTAGCTCAGAGTGCATGTCTAACTATTCTAATATTCAACCATTATATTGTCTAGTAAGTGTCATAATCAGCTATAATGCATGTGCTAAATGATAATTGTAGTACTGTCCTTTTTACCTGTTTCGTTTATGGCGTTATAGTCATCATAAAGTGACTTGTATCGTTGCATGCTGTCATGTTTAAGTGATTGAACATGTTCCTTCACATTATTTTTCTCATCGTCATAATTAGCGGTTCTATCGCACACTTCCTCTAGTCCTCTTGATACTCTCTGGACAAATCTATGACTCAGCATTGTGTTTCGTCTCTCTGCTTCCTGGTAAAGAGCTGAAGCAACATAAGATCCCCTTGACCTTGTGAGCTGCTTTTCAGCCATCACTTCATCTATTGTATGCTTTGAGAGGCCAATATTTTCACCAAAGACAATGGCATCTTCACTTGTGATGTTTTCAGTCACTTCACTGACCAATTCTTTCAATGAAGATTCAATATCTATAGAAGCATAACAACACTAAGCACTGTGGAAATATAATTGTGAGGTTCATCATACAACATGGCAGGTTAACTATGCAGGCATACAGCAGACTAACCATGGGAACTTCTTTTTTTCAATTTTCCAATAATGTGATTAAGGTGAACTTTACGAAGTTTTTCCTCAAGGGCAGTAACTGTTTCTTCATTGCTGCACTTTGGGTTCTTCTTCAACCATATGCTTACTATTTCCATAGCCTGGACTGCTGGTCCAGATGAGCTATTTTTTGTAATTGGTTCGGTAACTTCAGCAGGCAATCCAAGTGCAAACCCAAGTTGACTAACATGGTCATATGTTACTCCACTATCACTGAAAGCACCCAGAATAACCTGAGCTGTTAGCACAGGAGGATATTCTATAGTTAATCAGTATGAAGCAGAGTTTATAAAATACAAATTTCCATGTGTTGACATACATGCAGATGGGCAACTTTTTATGGCATACCTGATTGCTCATCTAAATCTTGGTATTCCTCTATTTGGGCATGCATCTGTGATGTACTGCTCCAAATGCGACTCCTAGTCGACTCCACTAAAATTCAGAAACATTGCTAGTTACCTATCTCATCATCAACAGAACCAATCATTAATTTACCTAATTGCGGTTTTTTTGAACGCAGCGGCACCATTTTTTGGGAATAGTTTGAGGCCATATATCTCCAGCAATGGATTAAATTGTTCCCTATACTTTATAGACTGGCTAAATACAATTAGCTATAGTTGCGTTAGCTGTGGGATACTATAGTTGTTTACAGGTTATGCTGATTGATAGGGGAGTTAACCATATCTGTCATATAAACTGTTATAATGATTCACCATGCTAGGAATGTATAGCAGCTTTCATAACCGCCTGCATGTGTTCAACATATAATGTAAGCATATTGCATTGTGTGTAGTATACCTTATGAAATATTAGGACAACTTTTTTGGTAATCTGGGGGTATATAGTGACATTATTTTGTGTGCATGGTGTTATTAATTCGACACAAATATACCTTTTGATAGAGGACAGATACAATTAAGCCAAGCTTTTGAAATCATTATTCAAATCAGCACTGTGTATGTCAGTGAATATCCATGCAGATATAGGGGGAACAAAAGGTTGGGATGATAGATTGATGCCTTGCAGGATTATTTGATGAGAATGTCACGAGGCTTCCTTCAGGAAGGTATAAGTGTATAAATCATAATGACACCAATCAATCATGGCGGCTCAGATCAGATATTTAATGCAACTATTGCATGACAAATCTTACATATATATAATGTATAAGAACAAGAATATAATATATATTGGTTGTTCTATACATGTACATGACTATATATACGCGCATGCATGCATGTGTATATAAATAAACATATCGTGCTAATTGCTTATAAATTCTTGATGTTTTGTTACAGCAGAATGATTTATTGCCCTTAATTCTGTATAGTTATTCATTTTTTTTACTACTGCTTGGCTAAAGACGGTTTGACCACTCCTGAACTAGGTGCTCCTTATTCCTTGATACGATGGTTAATCACAAAGAGCTTGTACAATGATTTACAGAAAAAAATTATTACTCGATATTCTGTATCTGCATAATTATATTGGTATAAAATTAAAAAGGACCAAAAATAGCTCATGCGGTTAGTAGGTTAAAAAAAAATGAGCTGCTTATAAAATAATAATGAGGTAAAAAATATCAGTAGTTTTACTACAATTCAGTTCTATACAAAATTTATATTATTGGCATTTTTGAATTCCTCCAATACAGCTTTAGACATACTGTCAGCAATAAAGGACGCTAAGTCTTTTAGAGGCTCCCCAACATAGCCACAATCTCAAGAACCTTCCTATAGTGTTCAACAATGGCCTCAGCACTTCGACAAGGTTTAGCCTTAACTTCTCTCATGATGGCATTAAAACTAGGGTTCGATTTTACGCCTGGTGTAATTATTCCATTCTGAAACAGTTGAGAGGCAAAAGGATCAATATTGGCTTCTAGTAGGGATTCCAGATCAACAAATTCACGGTCTAACTCTCTATTTAGAATGGATTTGAGCTTTCGTAAATCAGTGATGCCTCCTGTCAATTATAATATATTCATAATTAAAAATGAAAACTATATAATATATATACTGTACTATAATCAGTGACCCACGTACCATATTGATCTTGGTATGCACATATGTTTGTCTCTAGAGTTTGCTTGAACACTACCCACAACACCTGAAGTTGAATGTAGCAATTGTTACAATTCATAATCACTATAATTATTATACTATACTGATTAATTGAACTCCAACACTATAGCATAATACTCTTATGGTGATATAGGAACAGTGCCAGTCAGCTACCAAACTAAGTAGCAGTACAATTAGCTGTTTCTTACAACAATTCGATAGAAGGTTATATCTTTATCTACAGGTACTACACTCAAGTTACAGTAATCACAATCATCTTTATTATCAATTTATACTATGGTAGTAATGTATCACCATGGCAACCCTTTGATCTTTCTATAGGAGTAATCAGTATGCCCATGCATATTATAACCCCAAATTTTGTTTACATATACCGTATAGCGGTTATATTTGGCGGTTAAAATATTTGGCGAGTTATGTAAAAAAACCGCTATTGACGGCTTTATTATTGGTGATTCGTGACACATGCGTGTACGTATACATCCGTATCAGCAATTTTACGGAAATAATATTGGCAATTTACATTGCAAACTGTCAATCGCCAAATTAAAAATCCATCAAATTAAACCGCTATACGGTAGTTATACATAACCAATAAAATGGTTAAACAAACAATCAAACAAGACTATTGCTTTTGTGTTTTTAAACTTGTCACATACTTGATACAAATCAGCCATGGATTGTTTTTTTGTTCCCATG
>JAYJLX010043095.1:0-12794 GCA_036873525.1 Chalinula nematifera
TGCGCATCATCACGCAAAGGCGAATCAATGCGCCTTGAAGCGCTTTAGGAAGTGCTGTAGTGTGAAAAGGCCTTAAGTAGAACAAGCACATAAGAGCCTGACTTTTTGCACTTGCAAAGTGAAGGTTCATAAGGAAGTGACCACTTTTGGGGCCGCCGCCCCCACACAACCGTGCACTCAGGGGGGGGGGGTTTCTAAGGGGGGGCTGGCCCCCCTTAGGCGGGGTTTGAAGGGGCACAGCCCTCGCCACTTTTCGGGGTTTTTGAGTTTGAAAGGTGGCCCGAGACGCAATGTGAGCACCTACAGGAGTCATGGGTACAATTCTGAGTGGTTAGGCGGCCATCAGGTGTGGCTAGTATGGGGGCGGGGTTGAAAATGGCGGAAGCTGGTGGTGAATTGGTGGTTACGCCAAGCATCTGGTCACCCCGTTTCCATGACAACAGCGGTAGTGCACAGTTTCTGTCACTGATTGAAAGTACTGGACACGCTAATAATTACACTCGAGTTTGGTTGCAGTCAGTCTCACCGTACGGTCGGCATTGACGTTACAAAAATGCGGAGTCAGCAAGACTTTGCAGGAAAAGAATTACTTTGGTTGCTAAAGAGTTAAGTGGGCATAAATGACGTGTGCGTGAAAGAATTAACAAAAAGTTATGATGGCTGAGTATAATAATTATAGTGGAGAACAATGACTGTTTGAATCATCATTTTTGGTAACTATTGTATCTATCCAAATAGTATAGATAGTAACAAAAAATTTAGACAGCTGGAAACGAAACGTTAACTCTTTTTTGCCATGTACTGTATTTGCATGCTTAAATGGATATTGCTATAACTATTCATCACTATGGCAGTTATTAAGTCAAGCTGAGATAGTTCTGGATAACTACAACTCAGTTTATGGCTGGTTCAAGCATACCAAGATGGTCTCAACTTTAAAAACATGAATACTAGAGTAGGATATGTTCAGTATGCTGTATATTTAAATTGAGTGAATGCAATTATACCAGCAATTTCGATTATTAAAATTAATATCTGAAAGTGCATAAGCAACTTTCATAGTAGGAATGAGCCTGTTTGGTTTTGACTGCTCCAAAACTACCATAAAGCAAGCTCTCATGCAAAATCTGACTTCAGAAAATTAAAGAGCTCCAAAAACTGGTCTAAAATGCATCTTTAAAACTTGCAAACCGTAACTTATTGCGGATTCCCAAATTGCCTGATTTTTTCTTTCCTTCTTTCTTCTTCTTCCTCTTTCGCACACCTAGCAATTTTTTAGGGCACAAAAATTTTTATGGCACACACCAAAAGAAGCGCTAGAATCTGGGAGAGTGCCTTTTGATAGTCTTGTAGAAATAATAGTAGCCATAAACAAGTTGTGCTAAGTATAGCAAGGTACCCGAAAATCTTCAATCCGCCATTTTTTAAAAAAAAAGTGTATCACGCAAAGGAGTGTGGTTTCAATTAAAACGTAATTAACAAATTTAATTAATTAATTTTACCAACAGTCTATTTTTTTGTGCAACAATAAGACCATTGATTCCAAAAAAAGTATGGGAAACAAGATAGATAAAAATTTTTAAAGTAGGAATGAGGAAGCAGAGACTCCCAACAAAAGTAATGAAACAAGCGGGGGCTGGTATGAGGGAGCAAGAAAAACGATAACATTGACTACTATCCCTACAGTGAATTGCAAATTTTCGCAATTAATGCATAGTATAGGATAGTAGTCAATTTTCTTGCTTCAGCCCCGCTAGCGCTGGGCGATATTGGTTTTTTCAGACAATACGATACTTCAATAATTTATCTCGATATGGCGATATATCACAATATCGACATGTTTACGGTAAACGTTAGTTTTTTGCATTTTGCATAGTTTTTAAGCCTTGAAACATCTTGTTTGATTATTATAACTTCATAAGATACTGGATTAAGTGTTCAAAAATTGATACTTTAAAAGAAAACCTCATTTTATTTGGTTTTAAAAGAGTCTATACCAGATTAATATCTTGAAACGATAATATCGTCTTGTAGCAAGTCTTCCCGATACCAAAAAAAATATCGTGATATACGATATTGGCGATATATTGCCCAGCTCTAAGCCCCGCTTATTTCATTACTTCTGTTGGGGGGTCTGTGCATTTTTAGTATATGTGACCTGCTCTGAGAAAACCCAAGATCTGTCACAAAAATTGAATTCTAGTTATAATTAAAAATGTGAGGCGTGGTCGTAAAATTAATGGCGGAATTCTCGAACGGTGTGGGACCTTTAACGGACTTATACGCAGCCGTTACTCAAGATAGGCTTACAAAACTTGCTCTGCTAGCTCAGGAAGGTCTCTATAGGTAGGAAATAAAGTTTCAGAAGTGGGCGCTGCACATTTGTGAAGTTGCAAGTTGATAAAGACGGACCGTCGATTGCGATCGTCAAAAAAACGTGAACGGTTTTCCTTTATTCAACCGTTCGTTTCTCCGAAGTGCTTCAACAGAATCTTTCGTATTGTAGTTCATTTTAAAGAGCATTTTCCGCTCTATCCAGTGGTATAAATAACTCGGAAAATAAAATTTGCGACAGATATCAGGTTTTCTCAGAGCAGGTCACATATACATGCATAATTATGTAGGCGTTTATTATGCTAAAAGCAAATTGCCAATTATCATTGCAACTGCTACATTGTCACTATTTCTGCTGCTTCAATATTCAGTTAAAAGAAAATGTCGAAGTTATTGAGAGTTTCTATCTTCCTTCCAACAACACAAACCATAAATTCAATCTTTGTTAGTATTGCAGCAGTCAATGAGGTCACAACTACCAGGCTTTCAATAATGCAATGACATTTACGCAATAAAGTGCTACTTCAATATATTATTTGGAGGGGGCATTATTTCAAGTATGAAGAATGGTGTGTATACTATGTTTTACAATAAGGCACTAAGAAAATAGTAACTTACAGAATCTTCCTGAAATTTTTTGTCGTAACTTTGTAATGCCATAAAAAGAAATGTTTTATTTATTTTTCAAGAGATCTTCAACTAGCTCTAGCTTTGCTGTGGATCATAAATACAGTACATCGCAAAAAAAACTTTACGTTGCACGATCGTTTCGTAATTGTTTCGTGGTAAAAAACGATCCAAAACAGTCATTGTTCTCTACTGTGTTATACTCAGCTGTCATAATTTTTTGTTGAACGAATCTATATAAATAGATAAAGGTTTCAACAAAAAGTTATGACAGCTGAGTATAACACAGTAGAGAACGACTGTGTTTGGATCGTTTTTTACCACGAAACGATCGTTTCATACTACGTGACGTAAAGTTTTTTTTGCGATGTACTGTACATGTACTTAAAAAACAAAAAAATTATTAAGGCATTAAAAGGAACCAAGCACTTAAACTGTTTTTCTCTTTTATTCAAAATGAATACTTGGTTACATTATGCTTTGAAGAAAACTTAATTTCTTGTGACGCTTTATTCTTCCATTTGGGCAGGTATGGCATCAAACAGGGTTCAAACAGTAGCTAGTAACCTTGCCAAGGGGGATACCTTGTGAAATTTCAGTTATTTTTAGTATGGTGAAGAGCGATACCAAAATGTGTTAATTCTTGACAGTCGCATAATGAAATATACATGTATGACCCTTTTACTTTATTAATACAGCTGTATTATTGGAATATCTCAACGTAGCCCCCTCAGGAAAAAGGCCCTTCATGGCTTACCATGTTCCAAAGTATTTGTTTCAGCGATATAAAGCGTCACGAAAAAATCTTACATGTACATGTTTATGTACATGTACATTTAGTAGTCATTGGTTCATGTACATGTAGTAGTCGGTCATGTACACGACTGTATGCTTATTATCTTGAGGATACTGTAATATTAAAAAAAAAAAAAAAATCTTGTCTACCACATCTACATTTGTCATTGTTAAAGGCCATTGTATACAGAATGTAAACAGACCGTTAGCAATTTTAATAACTTTACCTGCCCACCACCTTAAAAGATTAAGTTATAGATATCCAGGATTCTTTGAGTGTCAATGGAACTCTAATATTACAGCATCCTCAAGATAATAAGCATACAGTCGTGTACATGATTGACTACTACATGTACATGAACCAACGACTACTAAATGTACATGTATACACTGTTCCACACTTAAGTTAATAACTGTTCAATTCATGAAAGAAACCATACTCAAACATTACAACTTAATTGCTAAAACCAACACTTTAAAATACCTTGGCTGTTGTGAAATCCACAACCTTCTTGTTGGTAAGGTCACACTTGTTTCCCACTAACAGTTTGCACACACTGGTACTAGCATATCGGTCAATTTCCTGTAGCCAAGTCTTGACATTGGAAAATGATTCCTTTAGTCAGAAACAAAACTTAAATACAATGATAAAAAAACTATCATGTACAGCTGTGTACAGAACTTCGCTAATGCAATATCCAAATACTAGTCTACATGTATAGTATGCGTAAAAGTGGGCAGCCCACCACACAATAATTACTGAGTACTGTACAATAAATATAGGTTAGATACTGTTTATGAGGTTTCTATGTGCCTATAGAATCCCGAGGGAACAGTATAGTAACTGAGCACAAAGCGTGAGGTTTCTATGGTTCCCGAGTGCATTCTATAGGCCATAGAAACCGAAGTAAACAGTATCAAAGTACTTTAGAATATAATAATTCCCGGGGAGTTTCCTAAGTGCCCGGGGAGTTTCGTAAGTGCCCGGGGAGTTTCCTAAGTGGCCCGGGGAGTTTTCTAAGTGGCCCGGGGAGTTTCCTAAGTAAAATAATGAACCTCAAATAAGGCAATTTGACTGGTCCCTTAAAATTGTGTATATTCTAATTACCAAGTACTTAAACAGTACTTTATTCAGCTGCTACATGGTTAACAATACAGCAGCTGTCACATGTTTAGAGTACTTTGTAAGGTAATCATGGTGTGGTGTGTCCACTTTCTTTTCATGCATACTGTACATGTACAGTAGATGTCGAAAAAAACTTCACGATTTAATCTACGGAATGATTCGTTTTCCACGGAACCATTCGTTTCGTTGCAAAAAAACGATCCAAACATTTTCATTGTTCTCCACTATGTCATACTCAGCTGTCATAATCTTTTGTTGAACTAATCTATATACATACATAAAGGTTTTACCAAAAAGTTATGACAGCTGACTATAGCACAGCGGAGAACAATGACAATTTTTGATCGTTTTTTTTTGATGTTCCGTAGAATGAAACTTTAAGTTTGACAACAACTGTATATCTATTTTCAAAGTAGTAATGCTGTACATTTGTATGTAGGACAGTTATAGTATGTTTAGGTTGAGTTGTCTTCAAAAAAAAAAAAAAGCTGTTCGTGGAATCAACATTATTTCTTGTAGTTGGCTAATAGCTTCAAAAAATTGTTTTTTTGCTTAGATTAGTGGATGGTATATTGCAATCAGGACTGAAAAGCAGCTTAATCCTGCATTTACATAAATAAACAAGAACTAAATGTTCATATCCCTCGCGAGCACGGATGCATACAATAAAGCTAGCAAGTAGCAACTTCAAGGCAAACAAAGCATCATTTAGCAAAAAGAAAAAAAAACATTTTGGAAAGATATGGCTGATTAATTAAATGAAAGCACTAAAGTGCTGAACCCTCGCGGCCATACATGTATATCGTACAGTATTTACATTAATTTTGATCCAATAAAAACCTGATTCACAACACAGCTTCTTACATCTGGCAAGGCACATGTAATCCAGCAAACACTTACAGTATAACACAACATACAGTTTAAGTATTCTTCACACTTAACAACCAAATGAACCAAGTAACAACTAACAGGCCCATGAAGTAAACTTGTAAAGTAGACCATCAAGTTTCACTGGACAGAATCCAGCATTTTTACACTAAAAAACTCACAATTATAGTCGAGCAGAAGAATATTAAGCTTTAGAAACTCTAGGGCCATGTTAGGGCCAGTCTTCACAGCAGTAGATGCCACCAGGAGGCCATTATTCACAGCAGTAGATGCCATCAGAAGGAGGCCATTATTCTGAGTAAATTCTAGGCGTGACTAACAAATTTTACAACAACATGTGCTCAAGGGGCGCGGCTAAAAAAAATGGCGACCAGTACAACTATCGATCAAAATACTCAAAGATCTTTGTCTTAACCTTGGCCATGTTTTGAAGAATCCTTTGAATCGTGGAATTATCGACATCAAGTGCATTCAATGGAGTGTCAGTGAAGTTCTACCATCAAGTATCCACAGAGATTTCGCGGTAACACACAGACACACACACACAAACCGATTACTATAACCCTCCGCCCACGCTCAGGTTAATAATTTTAGCAAAGAAAGAGCTAAAAATGCAAAAATTGATAAAGAAAGGTGTGGTCAATTAAGGAACATTGCAAAACTGGAACCACGAATTTGCTTACAACCTTGTGACGAAGCGACTTGTATAGCGGCATTTGTTGGCCTTGCCATCCTTACCATACAGTGAAAGTTTCAGGTCTAAACTCTCATCTGGAAGCAACATACAGGGTCCGCCGCCATTTTGACGAAGCTCAACTTCAGACATCTGTAAAAAAAGTTCTAGGACAGGTATGGAAAAATTTTTTTCCATACCTGTCCTAAAACTTTACTGTCAACTCATATCATTTGCTATGGCTTCACCCACGCGAGGGATAACTACTGTAACTGCGTTATTTTTGCCTGGCCAGCTGTTCACTCTATCCATATGTGACCTGCTCCGAGAAAACATGATATCTGTCACAAAAATTTATTTTCTGAGTTATTTATACCACTGGATAGAGCAAAAAATGCTCTTTAAAATGAGCTACAACACAAAAGATACTGGTGCAGCACTTCATAGAAACGAACGGTTGAAAAAAACAAAAACCGTTTGCAATCGACGGTCCTTCTTTATCGACTTGCAACTTCACAAACATTAACCCTTACAGGACGACAGAAATTTATGAATTCTTAATTAGGCTCGCGAAAACCGTTATAAGTCAAAAGCTACTAGTGAGTTGTATGTGTAACTTGGTAGTCTAGTGGTTAAGGTGTTTGACCCTACATTGAAAGGTTGTGGGTTCGAATTCTTGCTTGGACAACTTTTTTTTTTTTTTTTTTTTTCCTCCTATTCTTAAGCATTGTCACAAATCTGTGACACTCGTCCTCTAAGGGTTAAGCATTCACTTCTGAAACTTTATATCTTACCTCTGCAGACCTTTTTGAGCTAGCAGAGCAAGTTTTGTAAGCCTGTCGTCAAAGAGATCTGCGTTTCAGGCTGTTAAATGTCCCTCACCGTTCAAGAATTCCGCCATTAATTTTACGACAATGCCTTGTGTTTTTTAATTATAACTGGAATTCAATTTTTTGCGACAGACCTTTTGTTTTCTCAAAGCAGGTCACATATACATTGTACATGTTGATTGTCAATAAATACAGCATGGTAGCATGTTAAGTGGCTGGATATTTAAGGCCTTTTCACACTACCACTTACAAAGTGCTTCAATGTGTATTGATCGAGTTCACACAAAACCACATGGGACACGAAGTGCTTTGATGCGCATTGAAAACTGATTCACCTCTGTAGGTGGATTGATGTGCAACGAAGTGTCATGTGAGCCGAAATGTTTCGTTTTTGATGTTGTTACGATGGGAGAAGAACTTGTAAATGTGTGGACGTGAAGAAAAGCATGGTATTTACCCCTTCGAATGCCTTTTGACCGTTAACAAGCACACGCTCAAACGAGGTAAGCCATTTTCTTTGACCTCTAGCACATATCAGTACTGTTCCATTTGACCCACCACAGTTTTTCTTTGATCTAAAACTTATGGAATAGCTGTAACAACTCTCTGAGAACATATTCTGAAAGTTTGTAGCACTGCTTAGTAATAAATGCTTTTAGAAATGCAAAAAAAAGCATGGTACTCGAAGCCATTTTCTTGGCCCAACCCTTCCAATGATTAATTACTTTTAATGAATTTCATTCATTAGTGTGAACACGATCAATATGCATCGGTCACGCTTGTTAACTCAAAGCGCCTTCAAGCACTTCAGAAAGTGCTGTAGTGTGAAAAAGGCCTTAAGATGGAACTAAGATTAAAGAATGGTCTGTTTAGTATAGTACAGGTACATTTAGCTGTCATAATTCTCTGTTGTAACCTTTATTCTTCACTTTAGTATAGCTGCAACAGAAAAATAACTACGACAGCTGGATACACATGTACTATATTAAAAGGGGAACAACCTCCATCTTAAAAAACCTGTGTTTCTGAAAACGTTAAATTTGTTTTTGTCCATTCTGTATATACATGTACATGCATGTGCCATAAACCCAGTATACGATATTCTACACGTAACGTACATTGTATGTACTGTAAGAAAAAATACTGTTCCAACATCTTTAATTTAATTTAACCCTTAACAACTAGTGAGTGCATGTGCCCAATTTAAGTGAAAGCTACGGTGTTACACATATTTACAGTTTCTCTTGCAGCTTCCTAATCTTGCATTATGGTGAATTTTGCTGCGATAAATTATTGTCCTGGAAAAGATTTCACAATGTGCCTATAATAACTGTATAGCAAGAGCTGACAGCAATGGTGTACATGTATGTCCGTGTTTGTACATGTATCTTGAAGTACCACAAAGCCGTTAACGCTTTTTTTATATATATAACTATAGCATGACCAACTAGTACTAAAGGTACATTTCCCTTGCAGTACACAAATTTACCGGCAAACTACCATGCAACAAAGTTTTTAACCGATAATCATCACTGTAATGACTGCCCACTGCTGACTCATAATTCAGCAAGACTAATCAATTTGGTCTAAGTTAATTAATTAAAAAAACAAATTAAACATTGAAGAAGGTGAGGTCATACAAGCAAGAGCCATTAGTATAGCTAAACCATTGACATTGCTTAAAACACGGAGACGAAGCGATTTGAATAGCGGTATTTATTGGCCCCACCATTCTTAGCTCACAGTAAAAGTTTACGGTCTAAGCTGTTATCTGGAAGCAAGATGTACACTTCTGGAGATCAGCCGCCATTTTGACCAAGCTAAACTTCAGGTACCTGTTAAAAAAAAAATCTTGGATACTAATGGATGCAAACAAAATTTCATCATTAGCCTTCATCACAAGGAACACAGAAACGCACTCAAAGCATTCCTACGTGGAACTATGACTTGCAGGTGTCAAATCAAACTCCCAAAGGACATTTTGTAACTCTTGATGCAATAGGCAAATCAAGTGTTGACAATAAACATGTATATTCCCTACACTTACGTTAGTATCCACTTTATGGTAATCAGCTGATTTAAGAAGCATTGACTACTGATATGAGCTATAAGGTTCTATTTATCGAAGTATTTAAAACGTACTGAAGTACGATGTTATGTAGTTGAAAAAGTACTTAAGTCCTTTGTTAATTGGCAGTAATATACTTGTACTTTTAGTGCGGATCTATGTACTTGAAATATACTTAAGTCTTTAAAACGTACTTAAACCCATGCCTGGTACAGTCTGTCTTAAAGTTAGCCTTGTTTTCGCAAGATTATAGTTAATTAACTTGAAAATTAACAACCTCTTCAATCATGCTGGGCAGAGCTACGTCTTACATGAACATACTTTAGCAAAAAAAAACAAGTACAAACTGTAATTAAAATTACTATAACTCTAACTTGATCCGTAACGTCGTAGACTATGATTATTCCATTAGCACCTCTGTAATAACTGGATGTAATAGTTCGGAATCGTTCCTGCCCTGCTGTGTCCCACTAATATGAAAAGGGTGGAGTCAAAACAGTGTTTAACAAAAGATAACATACTATTTGCAGTTTTATTGTTTTGCCGTCAAGTTCGACTGTTCGAATTTTCTACAGAATAGTAATAAAAAAATCACCATAAAACAACTCAGTAACTCCAAACACCACTAAAATTTGAATGTTAAACAATTGTTTTATGCTTTCGGAATTAGGCAAAGTTACAGTAGTGGACAAAAAAAAGTTAACGTTTCGTTTTTAACGACCGTTCTTACGATGGAAGGAAGATTGAACGGTGGTCCCACTCTTTAGTATAGTTTATTCAGCTGTCATAATTCTCTCTTACAACTATACTATATTGAAGAATAAAAGTTGCAACAGAGAATTATGACAGCTGAATACACTATAATAAAAGGGGGGACCACCGGTCAATCTTCGTTCCATCCTAAAAACGGTCGTTTTTAAAAACGAAACGTTAACTTTTTTTTGGCCTCTACTGTAAACTCCTTTTTAAGCAAGTTCCGAAAAAAAATTCAATGCTATAGCTATCTTGTCATCTTCCCTCTCAGACTGATTGCCACCTATACAGTCGTACTAAACAACACCACACCTTCAATGTAACATTAAATATCTACATGCATAATATAGTTCCACGTAGAAGTCTTCTGTAGGCTTAATATCCTGTTGGAAATATGGAGCAAGGGAATAATAAATACATGTATTATTGTTATTGCCTTTTCGTTCGTGAAGGTAGCATGCTACACACTAATAAAGAGATGATGTTAGACTACATTATACATGTACTTGAATGTTTCTGAAATTAACGATTATAAATTATTATACAGTACATTGCAAAAAAAAAAGTTAACCTCTCATTTTTGTTTTGTACTATAAAACAATTGTACTAAAAACTGGCTTATTACTGTTATATAACTAGCTATCAAAATTCTTTGCTATACATGTAGCTATAATACTTGGATACATATATGTAAAGTCTTGTAACAAAGTATTAAGACAGCTGGATACAACACAGTAATAAATCGACAAAACAAGATGAAACTTTAACTTTTTTTTTACTATATTTATTTCCGAACAGTTCCTTTAACAACTTTGTTTTTGATAAAGGATTTACACTGGAGTTAATAAGTATTACTAACGCTTGCGTGTCACGCCGGCCATCTTGCGTGTTAACTTGCATGTTGACATTGTTGAGGTACTATCATTACTCTTGCGTGCTCTTTGCACAGCCTGCTCTGGCAACTGATAGCTCTTCCAGAGGACCAGATTTACCCAAACTATAGCTGCTTTCCAAAACAGACCCTTGTACCCTAGGGGCTGTGTGAATTGTGGTAGAGATGGGTCATTGACCTGTTGCATCGTGGGCTGTTCCAATTGCCAATTCAAGTTCTGGGCTCTGGGTTTCCGTTACCTTCCAAGAATCATATATTCAGAGTATACCATGGAACTCGAGTGAATATAGAAGCCCTGGAAAGTTAAAATGACCAGCAGGAAGGTGAGTTTGAGAAAACTGCATCTGCAGCTATAGTTTGGGCGAATTTGGTCCTCAGGAAGTTATTAGTTGCTAAAGCAGGCTGTACAAAGAGCATGCAAGCGCAATAATAGTGGCTTAACATGCAAATTGACACCCAAGATGGCCAACGTGACATGCCCGTGTCACTTATTAAGAGTTACTAACTCCTGTGCTAATCCTCTATCAAGCAAAACTTTCCAAATGAAGGCTTACGTCAAGTATGGACAATTGAACAGTTATGCTGATAATTGTCTCTGCCTTAATTTTTTCAGTAAAGTGGTCTCAAGTAACCATTTAGTATGCAGAAGTTTTAAAACATTACATGTACAAATGGAGTGCTACAATACCATAACTTTAGCATAAATAATACATCTATGTAATGGCTATGAACTGTCCGTCACATTTGAGGGTATTTCACAATTTAATTATTAAAATTTAAGAAATGGAACTAAGCAATGATGTTATTATAGAAACTTGAAGAAATGGCATTAAAAAGTGATGTTACTCGCAAGGCCTTTATAATTATTATTCTCATTAACTAAAACTATGAGCATCAACATAATGTACATATACACAGGTAATATACTGTTAAACTCACGAAATCTACTCCAATGGTACTGATATAGCTATCGGTGTACGTATCATCCTTTAGAAATGGGGCAAAGTGAAGAACATGAATAAATTATTATAAATTGTGACCCGGTGTACAAAATAAGCACCACTTTAATTTTTTTAATGGTGAAATATAGCTTGAAATGTTTTTTGTACGATCATCGTTTTTTCACAGATACATATATGTGTACTTTAAAGCCTTCTCTATCGACTGCTATACTTGGTTTTGTCATTAAATGCTTCCATAAGCATGCATAAAACAGTAGAAAAATTATAGTCTTTATCGAGTGAACCGTTTAATACACGGCGCTCATACACACGTAAAGACAACACGGCGACTTACAGTTTGCCTTTATCTTTTTGCTACGACGACAGCATTGCAAGTACGGCTTCATTCATGTAACGAAAGTATCAAGCAAGGTTCGAAGAACCACCAGACATCAAAATTAACCTTCATCTAAAGCAATAAGTCCCTCAAATCATTGTGTAATGTCTCGTTGTTCTTTACCCTGATCAGCATTTTTTTGAAATGATTACCACGGTAACGTGATCATACTGAATGAAATTAATTAAAGAACTTTAAAATCAATTTTCGGTTAGAGACATTCTAGAGATTTTTAACTGCCAATGCTTGCATCTTGGCAACTGAACGATCAATACCTGTCAAATCTTGCAAAATAGACATCAGTGGTATGTACATGTAGATTATGCTGACTATCTCAGGTGATTTTTTAAAAAAATATTAAAGTGGTGTTTTTTTCGTAGACTGGGTCACATTTATTGTCTATGCCAGTAAAAATGGGAGGGGGGGGGGGGGGGGGGGGACCTTTCCACAGTTCCTTCCTTCAAACTTTC
>JAYJLX010043106.1:0-13694 GCA_036873525.1 Chalinula nematifera
TCCCCCTAATACACTGGATGGGGTACCCATTAATAACTATACTATTAATATACTCAACACTAACAGTACTAGTATAGCATTGAGCCATCATACTGTATATACCAGTACTGTTATTAGTGACGGTATCAACTCATCCTGTGTGGACTATAATATAACTGTAACAGCATGGAATGGAGCAGGAGAGGGTAATACAGCATATACTATATTGCATAAAGGTACACATATCTGTGTATAATGCTGCATAAATCATACGGGATCATAAACTGTTTCAATCTGTTTGATGATCGACAACGAGCAATTTTTTGATTAAAAGTTAAATGCTTTAGTAGGCTTGCTATTTATTCCTAATCATGCATTTGTTTATTGTGCTGTTAATGCTTTAAATGCTTTGTTGCATTGTTTTTTTTCCCATTAAAAATTCTTTCTTGATTTACTTAAATCTAGTTATTTGTCCAGGTACATGGGTATATGCCACACTACAATAGTTAACACTGACTTGCAATACCAGTAATTTGAGCCAATAACCATAGTGTATAAGGTATAACAGCTATACTGGGTCGTTGGCAGTCTTTGAGTCATCATTTATAATATTAATATCATTATAATAAGTATGAAGACAGTTAGAACCAATTTTATGTACAGTATTTGATTAATTATTTATTATTGTAGGATTTACAATCCCTCAAAAACCATCCAATATATCCATCAAGGTGCAGTATGGAACAGATTATCAACTACAGGAGACCGAACTCACTGCATATGTATGTAAACACTACCTGCATACAGTGTATGTAATGCATGTATTGTAATGTAGACTATCAGTATACTGTATAGATTGGTAGGATTCATTGAAAGTTACTCCTACGTATACTTCGATTTATGTTACAATTAAGTGTACATTATAATTATGTAAGTCTCCATGCACCGCCATAAGAGTATAATTGGTGTTATGCTCATTGTTTTGAGGGATAGACCCATTTAAATGAAAGTTGAATTTTATTTATAGATTTACACTAGGATTCCTTTTATAGTGATTTCCTTAATTTGTTATTGTATGAATGGTATAATACACACCACACACACAACATGGCATAATGGATACTACTCTAATTCATATCCTTTCAACAGGTTAATACCCACTTCCCTTCCACTCTGGACATTATTAGTGTATATCTCCATCGTATTATCAACCATACTGAGGTGGCTGAGACAGTGTGTATATCAGCTGTCTGTATTGTGAATACATTTAACTGCAATAATGATAACATAAGACTGTTTGAAGGGAACTCCGATACCAGAATAATTCTCAACTTGACTAACTATGTCACAAAGGGACATTATTATAATGTAACACTGAGTCTAACCAATTGTATTGGATCAACTAACTCGTCAGAATACAATTTTGGTGAGTTTATAATACACTGGAGTTAAGTTGTATTTGAGGTGGGTGGAACTAGTTACTTTAAACCATCTATTTGTGCATTGATCATTACTATTGGAAGTCACTTTACATAAACTGTGTATATGTATAATATATTATATCAGTGGTATTATACAAATAAACTACCGTTTTATGGTACTTATATATAATTAATGCTAGATTAACAACTATATTATATGAGTAGATTGCTGAGTAGTTAGAATCCATCATAGTACGATCAACATAAACTATAGAGCAAACAGGTTATTGATGTAAATTGTAATTTTACCTTAATTGGCTTCTAATGAAATACCGTATAAGTGGAATCTTTCAAGTGGATAAACTTCCACGAATCGGGGTAAATTAGCCTTTCACGAGGATAAACATTCACGAAAAGCTTGATAATAGTGCCGTTTTATGCTTAATTCTGTATTCGCGAGGTAATAGTTTCGCGAATCACCTCCTAATCCGCGAAAAAAGCGAAACTTTCCCCACTCGAAAGATTCCAATTACACGGTAACACCTTGTGCTCTAATGACCACCCTCATGAAATACAAGAAGAACGTTAACTTAAAATTTTGTAAGTCTCAAGAACTCGTATGCATATAATAACCTGTTTAGAGTGTAGTTTGTAGTTATGTGTATTTGGTCATTGGTTTATCACTATAATATGTATTTTATACAGTCTGATAAAATGCATTTGGTACAACTATGTCAATTTTTATTATAGACACTATTACGGATTCACCCCCAGTATCTGTTACTAATGACCAATCAATGGCCATCCCAGTATACAGTGGTACGGTTGCCATCAGACCTAGTGCTACTATATAATTAACATGAGCCCCTCCCCTTTTTCCATTACAGCTTCAGTTCCTCCATCGTCCAGCAATATCTTCATGGCTGATTCCAGTAACCTGCTAAGAAATAATGCAGGTGGTTTCTCTACCCCTACATGGCTGATAGCTATTAGTGTATTCAGTGGTACTCTGATAATCATGACGATTATCATTATTGCTCTAATGGCTACCCTCATGAAATACAAGAAGAAGAACAATAACCTCAAATTTTGTAAGTCTTAAGAACTAACTATTCATACAAAAGGAAGTACTTCAATTGCTGCTTTTACTTTTTGTGTATATAGAATGCAAAACGAACCTTATATAAAGAACCAGTATACAATACTGTATAGTATATACTTAAGTTGTATGCATTGTATACTCAATTTTGCTTATTAATGATTACTGACTATTGCTGTTTCCATTAGCTGAGATGGATGCTCGTCAGCAACAGAGACAATCCCAGGTCACACTGAACCAGTTGTCTATAAAAAGTGATGGAGTATCATATACGAAGAACAAATGCTATGACACACCTGCTCTGCCCTTGAACCCAGCCCCGCCCCAATTTCTACAAGTTGTGAATCCGGAATATGAGGACCTGGACAGTGTACAATTAGCAGTGAAGGCCGAAGTTGAACTGGTACACTGCCCAGCCTATGGGCCACTCCCATTGAAAAAAAATGTACAAATCGTGTGAATAAGACGTATGTTATTATTTTCAGGCATTTGAATGCACATTAACTATTAAGCACTGATACAGTATAATACACACCATACTACTATATAATAATATCCTATGCTGTCTGTTAGTATATAAGTACATAGTGCTTCACATTATAATTATTGTAATCAGCTCAGGAGTTTTGTTGTACTTTATGCTATATATTACTAGCTATGTAGGGAGCTAGGTCTTAACTAATCACTATTTTTCTGTTCAGTTATAATAGTTAAAAGTATAATAATCATTTCGTTTTTATGTAAGGAAAATCAGGAAATAGATATTCAACTGAGGTGTTGGATGGGGCTATAAGGCAATGCCGCATTAGTAGTAGGAGCATGGTTATTGCTTCCCTGGCCTAGCTATTAGTGTTTTTGCATAATAAGAAAACTCAATACCATGACATCGCCCTCAGGCTCGCGGTGAGTATAAATGTGATATACACCTTGGGGTGGTATATATCATATACATATATATATAAGCTTTAAAATTATCATTAATTTTCAGAAATTATGAATAAGTGCATGTAATAAAGTATGTGAATTATTAGCTATGAGGTATACATAACTTATATATGGTTACATCTGTGATATCAAAAATAAAGTATTATACTGGTATATTAAAAATAATGAATAGCATGCAGAAATAACATGCAGGTATTGTAAAATAAAATATATTAAAAATAAACACATTACAAACAGGCTATGGTAACAGGTGTTAATGACTTAGCTGCAGCACTGCCATTCAGTCATATTTCACCCTCTATTTTGTTATGTCCTCTGCATGGTGTAACATTAGACAGTGAATGACCGTAACGATTTCATTGGTATTTTTTTGTAATTATTGCTTTTAGTGGGTACATCATCGGCTAAAAATAAATCGTTTTCACCATCTAATTTCAGATTGGTAGCGGTGTACTTGATGCGCATCCATAAACTGGAACTCTATATATGAAAAGAGAGACACATATATGGTGATCAACTACATAGATTTTACATGCAGCTCAGTACATACATCCAAAGGCATTAATTAAATAGGACATTTTAAAGTCTTTTTAGCAACCAAAAAAGTACAAATTAATTGAGGAAGGGGCTTTGACTACGCCCTGCACGCATGACACTATAACCACATAGAAAACGGTGAAATTCCTGGCCTTTCGTGATCTAACACAAAAGAACACTAGAAGTACAGCAGCAATAATAATGACCACTATCATGAGAGCTGATACAATGATAGCCAGCATGGCATTGAATGATGGCTGATCACTACTAGTACTGGCATTAGCTATGTATTATAATAAAGAAATGGAGGTGGCATCATACAATATATAATACATTTACTGAGTGACTTAGTCAGCTTTTTTCTAGTCACATGTATAGCCAGACCCACCTGTGGCTATGCAAGACTATAGCTCCTATATCTTACCAATTGGCAATATGTTAATTGTAAAGGGCAAGAAGTAGTGAGGAGTACATGCAAAAAATTTGCAGATTACTGTATACAGTATAATCTCCAATAGTGGAACCTCCAAGGAAATGACACAGTATAATAAACCTCTCAATAAAGGACACTTGAGTGTCAAATAGACTTATCTGTAGATTATGACCTCTGAGGAGAGGATAACCACTCTACAAAGGACAAAGCAGTAAAGCACATATATTAGGGTCCAAAAGTGTCCTTTATATTTGAAAGTTCCACATACTGGAAAGAAAACCCATACTCAAGTCAGAGCTCCTAAAGTTAGTGTTTTAAACTTTTTTGCTGCAATATAAGGCAATTGCCCTACTCTTTCCCATTGCTTTCTGCCCCAAAGCGTGTGTGTAAAAAAATTGTGGGTGTAAAACAGTATATTTATGACAGCACACACAAATCACACACATATACATGTCATAAAACGTACAATAAACATACATATATACACATCACAACACACACACACACACACACACACACACACACACACACAAACATACACAAAACCCATTAACACATTGATACTATGATAACTACAACTGAAATAAAAGTGAGTATATAGCTGATACACTGAGTAACGAGTGTACACATCGAATGATTTACTAAAAGGAAATTGAGAGTAATTTTAGAGTAAATAAAAGGTTGCCTTGAGTTGATACATTATTGGAAATACTGAAAGCATATTTAATAATTCATGAACACTATAGACACTATAATATTAAGTTGATATGCATTATCCTTTTTATATAATAATAAAGGCAAAACACAAACCTGTTCTCACAGCAGGATTTATTGATGTTGTTGCTGTTATGGTATTACTGCGATTAAAACCTGCTGATTCCACTGTAAATAAATTGGTATGCATATATACTTCTTAATATATAATAAAGGCAAAGCACTGACCTGTTCTCACAGTAGGATTTATTGATGGTGTTGTCATTATGATATTACTGCAATTATAACCTGCTGATTCCACTGTAATAACAGTACTATGAGAACCATCATCCCCATAGGCTATAACCTTCCTAGTAGCTGTACCCGTCATATTAATTGTATCAGTTGTACTAGTTGGATTAATTTCTTCCAGCCCATAGCACTTTATTGCATAGACACCATTACAGATGTTAGGAAAAGATTTATGACTCATTGACACAGCGGCTATATCCATTTGTGTGGTCTGGTTACTACTATCTGTAGTGGAACTCAGTTCAACTCTACAACCCCATAGACTGGATAATGGAGAGAATGTACATAAGATGAAGACAATGTCTTTACTGACAGAGGAAGAGCAAGATTGAAGTTGATTCGTGTCTGCATAATGAAAACACAAAAAAAGTACATAATAGATTCTGTGCTATACTTACTTATGTCTGATGAACTGATGGGTGTGGTCAGGTGCCCATTATTAAAACTCAGTGCAACAGAACAAAGCCTATCAACAGGTACAATGATATCCACTATCACTGTGTCATCATGACGAATAGTGACAGACTGTGATATTGAATAATTGTTCCAATTGGAGTGGTAGGAGCTCCTCATACACTTTAAGTCTATTGTCACTGTCTTTGGATATGATACTTCACAGTCAGTAGCATTCACCTATACAACATGATCACAATAATTATTGCTTCCCTGGCCTAAGTGTTTTTGGATAATAAGAACAAATTTTAAAAATGCTATTTAAAGTAAAACATACCTCAAAGGTCTTGTATATGTACCCATGACTAGAGTTTAACTTATTATTCAGGTCTTCAATATTAACATAATCTACCAATGGAGCTAAACAAAACAGCTTTTATAGTATAGGAAACCATAACCCTCCCTATATGCATATACCTAATGATGTATAAACTGTAGTAGTAGTGGTATTTCCTTTTCCTCCACAGTAAACAGCAGTTACACTGATATTGTATTCCTTATCATATTCCAGCCCTTCCTTATAAGGAATAAGGTAACTAGAACCATTGGCACTGATCCTGTCAGCAATAGTAGTCCCTGAAACAGTCATTATATACTCCAATATGTTATATCCTCCGGCTAAAGTAGGTCCCTCCCACTTGATTAATACTCCATTGCATGTTATAGTGGTGGAAGTGATAATGGGCGGAGGAATACTATCTAGAGGGGGGTGAGAGTGAGGGAGGATTGAGGTAAACATATATATGTACCTACTTGGTTCATGAAACAACTGGAATTGTTTACAACTCATGTGCAGAAAATAAAAACAATGTATGAATTCAATTAATATGTTTTACCTTCAATAAACAAAACGTCATGGCATTCCTTTGTTATTACGCTTGGCACATTTGATATAAATTGAAACTTAATATCATACGCTCCAGCTGCCTGATTCACCACACTGGTCTCGGAGATGTTACATCGGCTATGGGTTCCATTAATCACCATCGGGGGTACAGGGTCCTCTGGACCAAACCTCTCGTAGTCATTAACATTATTCGAGTCAGAGTGTCTTGTGAATATGTGATACACGAATCCTAATTCATCACACATGTGACTAGTAGTGTTGAAAATGGTGTATATAGTTGTATTACAGTTCCTATACACTGTTTTATTTGTTGGACAGAACTCCCAATCACCGTCAACATTACTGAGAACAGTATCTATAGCGATATGGGGTAAGTTATAATAACAAAATAAATTCAATACATTAATTGTTTTATATGATTCCGCACTTATTAATTTTTAGTACTATCAGTATTCATGACAAGCAAAAACAGTATAGGCTATGCTATATACTATAGACTGAGCTAGCTGATACTAGCTCTATTATACACTGCGTATATATTGTAAAGTATGTTATCTCCCACATATAGTGGAGGATATCATATCACTAGCATAAAATATATAGCAAGGCAATTATTATTCACTGAGATCTACTGCTGAGAAAGAACATTCTAAATATAATTCTAATAAGTATGCTAAAGTGGGATTCTTCTTAGTGATACATATACAACTGCAAAATACTTGAGTCATGCAACTTGATTTATCTACCAGCTGTATAATTATGTAGACTACTAGACTATATATAGTAAAAAACTAGACCTGGATAAAGGAGTAGGAACTGTAGTATTAGGGTTAGCGGAGTTGAGCAAACATATTCTCTCTCAGTTGATGATTCTCTGATACACATTATACTATAGTATATACAAAGATTGGCGGGGAGGATCCTGTATTAATAATTTATATTGCATGATTAATGAGCCATGCCCAGTTTACATTAATAATAAATTATTAATGAAAAGAGGAAAAAAAGAATGTAATACTATAACTATGTATCTTAATGATGCCTGCATTTATAATGGCTGGGCATTAAATCAACTTGTTACTTTGTTGCCAGTTTAAATATACATGGGTATATAGAATTGTCTACAGTCTAGTATTTTGAACTGGTGCAAGTGAATTAGCAGGTTCTTGACTGTCAGTTTTCGGTATTTCTTTTCACCTTCATTTCTTAGAGAGATGCCCGCAGACCGATTAAGTGAATTCAGCAACTAAGAAAATATAAATATTATTGTTTACTGAAATATCACAGGTCAAGTTTCGATTATATTTTTAACTAGTAAGAATCAACAAAAAAAAGGGTAAAATTAGCTAGTTTTTAAATAACTGCGAGCAGCATGTGGTATGCGCACATATAAAAAATTGCACATTCATTGGTGGGCACCAGTCAGGTAAGGGGGAGGGAGGGAGGGAGGGAGGTATTTACCTGACCACTTTTCCTTCAGTGCATGATTGACATCTTTTTTTTTCACATACTTAATTTTACAATCAGAAATCTACTTGTATCTGACTACTGACAATATATGGTGGCTCCACCCACAATGACATAGTGTTTCTAATACTTAAGTGTAATAAGTTCCGTGGTGTTAAAATTCGTGTTTTCCTTACAAACCCAGTTATTTTGAAAATTTCACTGTACAAAATATACACGTAACATAGCGTTTAATTTCGTGGGTCCAAGATGACTACAAAATTCATAAAATTTAATATACCACGGAATTTAATTACACTTACGGGATAACTACAAATTTTGGGGAAAAAACTGCCGCAATTCAAAAAAAAAATCATTGCAATAAAAACCCGGTCTACGGTATATTGTCAGTATAGTAGTTGAGATTTAACTAACTTCATCACTTGAATCGCTTGTTTCTTCTTTAGTTTCTTTTGAAACTATTATAAAAGATGAAAAATGAACCAAAGTACTGTTTGAATACTATATATTACCCTTACCATTAGCTGTATTATCGCTACTATTGTTGTTGCTGCCTGTAGTTGACTGGTTTGTATTATCAACATCACCAGGGGAAGGCTGAAACGCTAATGGTGGATGAGGCGGGGAAGGATTCCCACTAGTGTACTAAAATAACAGTATTATAGGCTAATTAAAGTCTGTTAATGTTGAGTGGTTTGGTCATTAGATACTGATTTCTCAAATAACTCTGCCCATATACTTTGATATACTATAAGCTTGCACACAACTACACAGTCAATACATGATCAATGAATATTGATATTTATTTACAACTCAATTATAAACAAACTTTTCATATGTCATGTGACATTCCAGAATAAAGGCGGATTTACATCACAAACGTAACATTTACGTAACGTAAGCGAATACACGGGAAGAGTACGAACCGTTAACGTAACATAAAAGTTGAATCAAGTTCAACTTTGAACGTCACGTTAACGATTCGTACTCTTTCCATGTATTTGCTTACATTATGTGAACGTTACGTAAACATTACGTTTATAATGTAAATTCGCCTTAAACTAAAACACGGCAGGCAGCCATGCACATTGGTGGTATATAACTTTATTTTGAAACTGAAAAAGTGGATTGCTATGAAAAATACGTAAGGGAAACTTGGCTATATAGTACATTATATATCAGTGCCTTGGAGTTCGAGTGGTATCTTGTGAGACAACGAATTTTTGTAAATTGGATGAAAAATTAAGAAGCTGCTACTTGATTAATATAAAGTTGTACACTGACCAACATGCATGGCCGGTCGCTGTTTTTCTGTTTATTCCCATTATATTTCATAAGTCACATGACATGGAAAAATGCTTTTAACACACAACAATAATCATTATTCCAAGTGGCAAATTTGTGTAAACTTCAAGGCTACTTAAAATTCAATTATAAGCAGAACAAATGCAATTAAAAAGATTAGAACTGTTTCAACACGCATTTGACACAATATATTAATTCACCTCCAGTTCTATACTTCAATATTACTCTCTTCTTCTGTGTCTGTAGTAGTATTGCCAGTAGGTAATCACTGATCTGCTACAAGTTCTTCTCCTTATCTCAGGTTGAGGTTCAGGTGGCTTTATATCAGTTACTTGATCATCATTGTATTCCTGAAACAATTGATTTATTGTACGTTATAATACAATAGAATTATATAATAATGCATGAAAAACAAACCTTAGGTTTGATTGAGCAGTTTCGCAAATGTAAAAATTTTCGACCAGTAAAAAATTTCGATTTTCAGTCTATCCATGAGTAGTATAGGTAAATTTTAACACATGGGCGTGGTTACAATATAACATGTGCACTGAAGATTTATGTTAATGTATGGGTTAAAAACTAACAATTATTTTCGACTTTTTCAAGGCTGAAAAGGATGGAATTTTCTTTGGGTCGAAAATTTTTACGTTTAACAGTAATATTATTGAACATAACAGGGGCCGCCCACTGATTATGGCCTCCTGTACATACATGTATATGTAATTATATCAAGTTTCTTAAACAGATCAGAGCTTATTGGAACTCAGTTATATAGCAGCAGTACGATTCAGTAGTACCACTATAGTCATCTAAGTCCACATAAATTGACTATATTACATGTGTGCATTTGGTGTGTCCATACTCAATCACCTTATTGTTATCATGCTATGGCTAGCAGTTGCTACTTGTGGTTTGGAAGCCCTAAAAAAAAAAACAATATTAAGTAACTACTGAACTAAATCAATAACAAATCATAGGAGTTTTTTTTTGCCTTGGCTGATTTCGTAATGATTCCTCCCATACTTACTCTATCTGAATCACCCAAATCATTCCTATACATGCATAATACATGTACATGAAAATGACAGTCAACTCTACTTTGTCTAGTTCCCTTATAACTCCGCCAGTATATATTACCTGACTGCCAAGCTATGTTCCTTGATAGTCCATTATTAATACTGGAGTCTGACTGTGTCTTCAATAGAGTAGCTATTGTGTTCTCCCATTAATGGATGCTATCTGTAGGGAGGTTTCTGGATGCTGAGAAAACAATAATACCAACATAAAAAGACAGGTTGTCAATTGAATCATTCATAATTTATTAATTCTTTTTTCTCCTACTTCTATAGATAATAGACTTTATAAGTACATCCATTAATTGCTTGTTTAACATATGTTACTCATGTATAAATTATAAATAACAGTTAAAGTGCATTAATTAGAATATGGTAATGCCAATACATTTGTGCGTATTACTATAATTACTGAATTGCTATTTCTATCACTTTTTATGTTTCAGTGGTTAAACAAAAATTAAATGTATTAAAAATCTTGGGAATTTAGAAACCATTAATCCTATTTGCTCAACTGGAAGCTCATACAACAGGTTAATGCTTAGAAGGAAGGGTTAATATCATCCATAAATAAAAAAATACAAGATTAGTAGGCGTGGCTTATGATGCTTTAAAATCGAGCAGTTTGATTGGGTAGTAACTATAGCTGCACTGAAAAACTGAATATGAGTTGATATTACTATGTACAGTAGAACCTCGATTATCCGGACCCCTTCGTTCCTGGCAATTTTACAAACTGTCCGGATAACAGAAAAGTCCGGATAACTGAAATGCCCTTATTTACAGCAAGAACACACATGGATGGACTTACAATGACAGTTAAAGCCACAGCAAACATTAGATTCACCCTCAAAATCGCTGGAAGAAGCTAAAAAATGCTGTAAAATCAGCTAAACAACGTGTAGTCCGCCAGTACCCAGTCATACTAGTACCTAGTATCCTTCGGTTGGGCAGAGTTTGGTGACATACAATAGAAACATTTGTGTTCTTGCACCCCGTATATATAGGTTGCACCAACAATTAAGAATACAAAATGTCATGACACGCCTTCATTTAACCCATTGAGTACTGAGATTGCCGAAAAAGTGACACTTGTTGGACAGGTCACCAAGAAGCCCTACAAATCCAAGTTTTGAATACGAAGGGTCAGGCCATGTGGGCTGACTACCAAAAGATAGCTAGACGTCTACCTTTAACCTTTAAAGATAAAGAAAAGATATTATATTTTAGAGTCTGAACAACGTTTTTTGAACTTACCTGAATAGCTTTTTAAAACTTTAAAACTGTTGCTGGCATTTTGTCAAACTGGAAGTGTTTCAAGTCAGAGCACACACATTCCTCCATTAAAATTCTTCCGGTTTCCGACGAATGTGTTATCTGGCTAAGTGGCTATTTTTATATATTGGGAGGAAATGTGGGTGGGGCTGATAATCATTAAGATGAATCTGCACTACTGAGCTTGTTGAGTGGTTACTATATAAAATACCGTCTCACTAGTAATACTGCACAAAAAAAAGCATGGATCATATCTTTGGCTTTGCTGTCCATTTTCTGTCCTTGGTTTTCCTCCTATTCAATCCCACTGAAGGTTAATTCGCACTGATATGTTAAATTAGATCTAGACCGTTCTAATATGTAGCTGTATATTACAGTATATTAGCCAATGTAGTTAATGGTCTATACTATACTTCTATGGCTGCAGGTAGTCTTCCATTCATCCAACAGCCAGTCAGTCAGAATGTGAGTTTGGGAAGTGAAGCAACATTCAACTGTACAGCACACTCTCTGGCCTACCATTGGCAAGTCAACGGAGAGACTATAGAATCACAGAGTAATGAGAACAGAGGATTAACAAAGACAGATATAATAGTGGATGATCCCATACATGATACATTTACTGATGGTACCAGCAACAATGGATAATAACAATATCAGTATCAAATGCTTAATATACACATCTACTGCTAATATCAGTGATATTGCTACACTACTGATACAAGGTATGGTATATATTACCTAATGTATAGTGCATTATTTTCTGTATTATATTGTATACAGGTCCCCTTAATCCTGTAAGTGAACTAAAGGCAACATGGTTGAATTCTTCATCCATACAAGTCTCATTCTCTCCCCCTAATACACTGGATGGGGTACCCATTAATAACTATACTATTAATATACTCAACACTAACAGTACTAGTATAGTATTGAGCCACCATACTGTATATACCAGTACTGTTATTAGTGATGGTATCAACTCATCCTGCGTGGACTATAATATAACAGTAACAGCATGGAATGGAGCAGGAGAGGGCAATACAGCATATATTATACTGGATAAAGGTACACATATCTGTGTATAATGCCACATAAATCATAGGTGGATCATAAGTTGTCAAAATCTGTTTCAGTCATGATTGTCAATGAGCATTTTTTTGTTAAGAGTTTAATACTTTAGTAAGCGGCATTATTTACCAGTTGTCAATATAGTCTTGAGTCATTGTCATTAACCTAATTCATGTACAGTATTTGATTAATCATTACTGTAGGGTCTACGATCCCTCAAACACCATCCAATATGTCTGTCAACGTTCACTATGGCACTCAACAAGGAATAGAGGGTACTGAAATGAATTATCAACTACAGGAGACCGAGCTTACTGCATATGTACGTATAAACACTATACCTGCATAATTATAGTATATAATATTGTAACCACATATGTAGCACCATACACATGTAATGTATGTATATACTGTAGACTATTGGTATTGCAATATAGACTGGTATGTACAGCAAAACTCATTGAAAGTGCGTGATTATTTTGTCACTCTTGCTTTGGTTTGTGCCCCTTTCAATAGTGTAAATGATATGAAATTATCTCCACAAACCAAGAACATTTGGTGTTGTGTTATGTTCATTGTTTTGAGGGATAGACCCATGCATTTAGATGAAGGCTGAAGGCTAATTAAAATGAATTTCATCAGTAGTATTTACTAGGAATCCTTATAACAGTGATTTCCCTTCTATTATTGTATGAATGGCATAATGAGTACTACTCTAATTCACATCCTTTCAACAGGTTAATACCCACTTCCCTTCCACTCTGGACACCATTAGTGTATATCT
>JAYJLX010043117.1:0-13688 GCA_036873525.1 Chalinula nematifera
GAGGTGTCCATATTTCAGAGTGTCCTGATTATAGAGGTTCCACTGTATCACTATGCTTGTATTCAATGCTTTGTTTATATTGCAATGTCAGCAATTAATTTAATTTGAGTATATTTTTTTTTACATCCAATAGAAGTTGACTGTTTTTTTTTTTCTTAATACAATTACAGGACAACCCTACAAACAAGTTTCTAGGATTCAATTATTTCTTAAAGGCTGCCGAATGCGGCGTTCAGGTTGCCATGGCAATCGTAGCGCAGGCATTTGAAACTGGTAACAACCTGTCTCCGCCCAACACTAGTGTCTGTGGGATAAAGCCCAAGTAAATATGATTAAACAATATAATCATTGTTTTTTTACTGACTCTGCACTTTTGTTTTCATAGGGCACAAGACTGGAATGAGGCTGTTAGCTGGTACATTCAGGCTTCTGAAACAGAGCCCATTTCGCCCGCTTCTGAACTGGATGAGTTTTCTCCTGAACATCATGGATATTCACTGATAGCTAAAGTGGCGCATCTATATGAAACAGGTATTGCTGGTACAACATACAGTGTGTGGCGCTTGAATACTGGTATATAGTAAATGTACTGTTTAAACTAAGGCTAGGCGGGGCTATATGGGATTTATCAGACTCTCGCCCTATTGGTTTGGGTGTTTCTGGTTGCCTGAGGCAGCTGATATACAACCAGAAACATCCAAACCAAGGTTGAGGTTATGATAAATCCCATATGGCCCTGCCTATAGCCTTAGTTTAACCAATATATACCTATAGTAGTGACTTACTTCATAGTGCTGAGACGCTCGAGAACTCCATGTTTACTTGAATGGGTTGAGCCTTGTAATGCACGTGCAGGTTTGATAATTTTTTCTACGAACATATATTCAATCGTGCGAACCGTATATCCTACCTTGCCAACGTCTATATCCAACCACGCCAAATCTGTGGTCACTACTACGGTGTATAATAGATATGGTACTGACAGTATGCGTAGCTTTTTATGGTACAATATTTCTATTAGTTGGTAAAATAGCAATCATTTATGGTATACTATTATGTAATATAGGTGGATTTGGTTTGGATGTGGACTATCAGAAAGCAGGTGATTATTATCAACAGGCTGGAGAACTAGCGACAGAGTCAATGAAAGGAAAATTGGCCAGTAAATACTTCATGTCAGCTGAAGAATGCTGGGGACAAGTAGTCAAGTACCAGAATAGCTGTATATGACGACCAGAGATTCATAAATAGTAAAATGACCACCTAATAAATTTTATTCATTATTATAAATTTTTTATTAATTATTGTAGTTAATTAAAATTTGCGCGTGCGCGCGGTATATGTAATTGAATGGGCGCGAAATTGCATTACTTTTCTTTTCAATTTGCATGGGGGCGCGCATGTCTTCATGTAGCACCTGGCTATCACAAAATTTCACATTGATTTCACAAGACTTGAAGAGTGAAGACTATACAAAAGACCACTGCACAGCACAAGACAAGCTAGACTTCAAATTCAGGAAAATTAATCCAAGTATTGAAAAGTAAGCTTATATTACATAATAATATTCTTTCTATTATGCAGATTTTTTTTTTTGCATTTTGCAATATTCCAGATAAAAAGATATGACTGCATTGTTCCTTCTCTCATTTGTTGCTGTACTGTTTTGCACTGTAACCAGGAGCTCTGCTCAGACTGGTGATGAATCGTGCTATGAAACTCAACGAACAGAATCTGCGGCAAATTGCAACGACACTACCTTCCCCAACAGCAATAACTACCAGTCCACATCGGCCTACCTAACCGCAATTAACCAATATTATGATGGAGTTTGCCCTCGATCGGAATGTATCAATCCCTTAGTTAGCCTGTACAAGTGTCTCAACATTACGGACGAGGATGAAAAATTCAGAATACACCAGCTTTACCATGGCAACTGTGGTCAAAATGGCGATGACTTCTGCCCAGTTATCATCTTGAGGGAATACAATGAGTCAAGTTACACTGATCAACTCTACAGCATCTGCGAATATACCCCATTCACTTCACAAATCAACTGTGATGCCAGTCAATGCGTTACCATGGTAACCAACTTCATTGACACAATGGGGTGCTGTGCTGATGCTTACCTGGGTAACCTGAGCACATGTGTTGAGGACGGGGCTGTACCTAATGAGTGTGGATATGTGGGCGGGGCTGGCTCCTTTAGCTCCTTATCAGTAATCACCTTACTGATTATCGTATTAATGACCACCATCCTTGTATCAGCATAATAAAGACATAGAGAATCAATCATGTATTTACTGTTATATAACACTGAACATTACTGTGTATCTATATCACTTATTTTTAACCCTTTTTAAAACCATTGTTATGATTATTATTATTATACTCGGGTTATAAAAAAAATTCAAAATGAAAAAGTATAATTATAATAATAAATGTGATCAAGGTCGGCGATATATTAGGTACATTTTGTATAAAAAATTAATAATAAAAACAAAATAATTATTAATAAAAAGTATAAAAAATGTGTTTGGTTTAGCAAATGCTATAGTATAAACCTGTTATAAGTGTGTGTAGTTGCTACCTGTATGGAGCTTGTTCTTTGATTATTTCGTCAAAAGTATTTTTAATGTGTGGCATTGAGCAATCCCACAATATAAGGATTCCATGGTTGCCATAACTATTCTCTATAAACAGAGAAAGGGGGGGGAGTGATTTTAGTGTGGAACACACAAAGCAAAGGAATAGTGTGTTATATTATAATATCAGTCAATGTCACTAACCATTATTTTCTTTGAGTTGATTATTAATGCCAGGCCTGGCTTTGAAACCCAGACCACAGGTCAACACAACAGACGACTGTCTACTATTGCCTACCAAAGACACAACATAATAATCCATCAAATAACATACAGTAACAAACAATTGAAAGCATGCATGCAGTTACAAACAGTGGAAAATATTAACTGAAATTCACACTTTCTATCCTGGGATGCACGTACATGTATGGGCTGTACTTACTGGTTGGTTTAACAGTTTTAATGGCCCGTACAGGGTTCTCGTGTCTTCGAGTGGCCATCAGTGGTGTATAAGTGGTTACGTCATATATTACGATATGACCCGTTGCAAGCCCCACCCACATAAGGGTGGAGCTGAGGTGTAAGGCAGTAATACGGAACATTATTGGATCATGGAAGGAGTGGAGGAAATTGCATGATGATGCAGTGTTATTTCTATATAATACAGGATAATAATATGCAAGAACGTGCGAGTGTATGTGTGTATTAACTCACAGTGATATTAGACTGTCTTGAGTGTTGATTGTCTCTATCAGTACTCCATCGTCACTGTCCCACACGCTAACCTTGGGACAGTTATGAGCCGTAGTCCAAACACTATTCTCAGTTACTTCGACACATGTAAGAAACCGTCTAGTGGGGCTTTAATTAGAGAATACAGTCATCCATAAATAGTAAATAGAGAAAGAGCTTGGATAGTACATGTATAATAGTGCATATTTATATATAATGTACATGTATGTGTTTCAAATATACTATTATTCCTGCATACCTTATGCATACATGTATCTATGTCATAATACTGCCTATACTAAACAGTGCTAAGTATTACAAATTGTGTGCATATATGCCTCTCTTCGTCTTCCTTACTCTTCACAGCCATTCCATTTCCTGAGCAGGGTCAACGATGTTAGACTAACCACGAACACTTCAAGTCCACTAATGACACAGACAGATTTATCCATCCTCTTGATATCCCTGACGGGCCCACTGTTCAGTTGAAGGTTCATATCTGGTCGGGCGTCAGTCGTTTGTAGGACACACTGATCGTAGGCCACCAGATACCCGCTGGCAACACCAGCAAATACATACGGCTTGATAGCACTTTTAGTCTTATCCCTAGCAGGAGAGAAAGGGTTAATAATAAAAAATTATATAGCATTAAGTGCCTAAAACCGCCAGCCATAAAATTGAAAATTGCAATTGATATGATTTGTGGTAAGTTTGGTGTGAAATGCGCCTCCACCATTGGAGTGCTATTATATATATATAGTGTTCTTGCTGACCTCACAAAGCTCAAGCACAACACGCTGTCCCCTAGGGTGGCTAGCTTGTGCTGTGTCTTTTCACCGAATCCATCGCAGACTACAATGTCACCAGAATTGGTACCAAATACGACCATACTTGAACCAACGGAAACCATACACAGGATGAGGGTGTTATAAGGGAGAATACGACCCTATAGGGAGAAGACGAGGGGGGGGGAAGGGGAGAGGGGAAGATATAGCATTATTGTAATGATGATATGAGTATTAATGCAATTCACCTCTGGATTAGGTTGTCTGGTACTCAAATTGACACAGGACAGCTGTAAAAAAATAGGACTATTATTGAATTATAAATGCATACACATGCACGTTATAAGGTATAGGAATACAACCCTCCTTTTTAAAGGGTGTGCCCCATAAATTATCAAACCCAATTGCCATTTTAATTGAGTTAGTCCATATACTCACCATTGATCTCTGTGTTACATCGCAACTGGCCAGCCATACTTCTGTTGTTAGGCTGTTTCGTTTCTTAGTTTTATCTTTAAATGTCTGGATCAGGTTTAGATAACCTCGTAAACAGTGAAACAAAATTAGAGCATGGACTTACTCTAACAGCAAAGCAAAGCACCTCCCAACCCTCATGGACCTCAATGACCTCCCTCAGGGAGAAAAATTCAGGACTGCACAGCCTGTCAAATATCTCTTGTGCCTGTAAAATTTTGAATGATAAAAGCAGACATTAATTAATTTTGTTATTCTTTTTTTTCCTAAAAATTAAAAGAACTCCAATGGGTTTAGCTGTCCCTCCTCTATCATAACTGGATAATTCTGATATGCTATACATGTGCAGTACTGTACATGTACAGTATGTATTAGGTATATAGTTATACATACAAAACAAAGGGTATAGTTGTATTCTAAATTAATGACTAGATCAGTTACTACACAGCCAAATCACACACATACATTATACATAATACACATGTACATATACACAGACACAAGCAATCATGAACACTACATTATGTGACATACATAGTCATATTTAGCTATAAAGTACGTATATATCATACAATTTTCAAACAGATGTCCACACTTATACACATACATGTACATATAAGGATTACATACAGTATAACAATATAAGTAATCAAAAAAATTACTAGTTGCTAACACACACAGAGAGAGAGCATTAGGTACATATTGTACATGTATCACTCACTGTTGGTCTTGCATTAGGATTATACTGTAGACAATGGTTGATTAGGTCATGCATATCCGGCCATGGAGATCCATCATAATAACTGACACTGCGAATATTACGATCCTTTAATTAAGAGGAGGGAGGGGGGGGGGGGGGGAATTAAGAGGTTAAATATTACTAATACTAGCATATCCATATCCAAATTAATTAACCTCAGCTACTGCCTTGTCTCTCTCGTACGGTGTAAACTCTTCAAAGGGCACATGACCATTACTTATCAATTGGAACAGCACCAGACCATAGCAGTATATGTCCACCTGCACAGGGCATGAGAAGGGGATTCACATAAAATATAACCTCTAATCAAAACTATAACAGAGATAATGTAAACTAGCATTAAAAAAATTATATTTTAATAGTAAAATAACAACCCTAACTGGTTTATCAAGTTAAACCAGTTTATAATAGATAAGTAGTCTACTACATACTCTATTGGTCAGCTATCTTGATTGATACCATTGGCCCCATTTAAGGTAGACAATGTGCCGGTAATCTAGTGGGTGTGGCTGTACCTTGCTATCATAGGGCATCTTTGATGACTTGGCCTTGAGTAGTTCAGGTGCCTTGTGTCCCACAGTACCAACGTCCTCTCTGAGACCGGCTTCAGTAGCATATGTAGATATACCATAGTCAGACAGCTTGGCATTAACCTATAGTAATAACAGGCATAGTAATGTACTGTATTATCACATAAAATACTGTAATTAAGTACAGTACTACTCTACCTGTGTTGAAGAATGCATAAATTGTTAAGGGTTAAAGTGCACCATAAATATACCCTCCTAGTCATGCCCCCATCAACCCTTCCCCCCCTCCCCCCCTGCCCCCTCCCCTCCAAATCCCCAAATAGTGATAACACCATACACTAACTATATTAGACTCACAATACTCTAGTAATAGTATCATGGTAAAGTACTATAGTACATTAAATTATGGCTAAAGTCTATTCACGTTGAATTGAGGATTTGCTTATTAGTAATCATTTGCTATTATTCATAATGTATTAAGTATGGAAGTGTGTGGGCGGAGTGTAGCCATAATTAATGAATCTTAGATGAATATCTAATGAGCAAATCCTCAACTCAACGTAAACAGACTTTTAGTAGTACAGTACATGTGTATATAAATATAGTTCACTGACCTTGGTATTGAATGATAGAGAGAAGATGAGAATGTTGCCGGGTTTGAGGTCACGATAGATGACGTTATTCTTATGGAGGTATGCCAAACCACTGGCCACCTGGTAAAACATGTACAAACAACAACAGCTAGCATATAATAGGGTTAAAATAACACAATGTATACTAAACACATAGAATATTATACAGTGTCAAATAGGGGGCTATTAATTTACAACATGAAAAATAATACACTTTCTCGTAATGATAAATAATTATTACGCAATATCAATTATAAAATATTTATGTATCAAATTTAAAGTGATTTATTCTATATAATGCCCGTCACCCACCTGTGCTGCTATCTTGTGTTTCAATTCGTTGGACATGTTGTCGTAAGGTGCAAACACGTTGAGCGAACCCAGCTCAGCGTATTCCATTATGAGCATTGCCTTGGGTCGAAGGACGATTCCTACCAGTTTAATGATGTTAGGATGGCTAGTCTGACTGAGAATGGATACCTGTTGTGACATGGAAGAATGGGAATGAAACAATAGGAATGAGGAAATAGGAAAGAAGGAATAGGAATGAAAGAATAGGAATGAAAAATATGATTGAAGGGATTAGAAATTAATACAACCATTCTACATAGTAAAGCTTAAAATAATACAAACTGAAGAGTACAGTTAGTGTCTCTACATAATCTGAAAACCACACCTCTTGTCTGATAAGCTGATGTGGTGTTGTGTTATGCATTTCAGCCGAATGTGCAGAGAATATCTTCACAGCTACAGTAACCCCATGATGCAGTGCCTTGTGTACCTCACCAAACCCTCCTTTACCAATAACAGAGGCCGGGCTATATACAAATTAATATAACATAGTATTCAGTATAATTTCATGGAGCCTTACAGTGTAGTAATGAAAGTATGTGTAATGAACTCACTTGTTTTCATCCAGTATAAGGTCTTCATATAATATGTGGTACTTTGGGTCTAAATCACCGATAATGATATCAGGAGCCTAAAGAGAGAGGGAGTGTCAGAGAGCAAGGAATGAGAACTGGAGGAAATGCTTATAATAATAGTAGCTAGTATAAGACTCACTAGTAGCTTCAGAGGTACTATTTCTTTATGAACTGGACACAGTATGTCGTCTTTCTTCAATGATTGCTCCACCAGTTCGCTCATCGGGAACAAATGGGCATTATATGCTGCATAGAGAGGGAAGGAGGGAGGTTACATGAGGCAACCATAAATTACAAAAACAAATAGCAGCTGCTAATTTGAAACATGAAAGAGTACAGCATACAGTGCATCGTATAGTGTACTAATGCAGTAAACCCTCTATAAAAGAATTTGCTTGATTTTTGAGATTAAAATCCAGCTTGGTAAAAAAAAACATTAAAAGAAGCTAGCTAGTACCGGTATATCGATCAACAATTGAATACCCTGTTTCTGTGCATATCTAGTTCACAGACAAGGCTGGGTACATACATTATGAATGGGAAATCAGCATTACTGATAATCGCCCATATACACTGGGATTACTATTTCATCAATACATTGTCAGGAATACATAGTACGCACACATTTACATACATACAAAGTACATAATTAGTACAAATTCGGGTCAATGTTTAGGTGGGGCATGAACAGTAAGACACAAGCACGCATGAACAAACACCATGATAAAATACAATATACTCATTCATAAATACATTTCCCACTCTAGTATTTCCCTGACTGATCCACATTTACAGTCACCAGATGAATATAAAAGCAGATGAACTGGTAGTCTAGCTCTATCAATATACATACACGTACAATAAAGATTTCGAGGATGCAATATCTACTTTATGCTGTTCTTATAGCTGCCTGTTTTTATAGTCAATGTTTCGGCCGGAAAGGTTTTTGTGGTCCAGAAAACCGTTTTAAATGTGGTAAACCATGCAACCCTGACGCCCCTCAGGATTTTGGCAGCTCAGAAGAATGTGAAGGTGGACGGTGCTACTCTGTGAAACTGGACTGCTATATGACTTACGGATATTGCGGTTATGGTTCACCGTTCGAAAAGTGTGGACAGGGTTGCTACCTTGATTCTGATTGTGACGGTGGTAGGTGTACACCGGATATGCCGTCTAGCTGCGATTCACCACCAGCTCAGCGAGTATGCGATCTAACCACTTTCAAATGTGGTAAACCGTGCGAAAGTGACTACGACTGCACCACTCCGCCATTTGTAAATGGACAGTGCGCTAGTGGTGGGTATCCGCTCGACTGCAGGCAGAAGTACTGATAGCAGAATATCTAATGTTCCATGTATTAAACTATACGGAACTCATGATCAATTATTATTATCATTATAAAATGATGCATATCTACTGTTATTAAAATAATAGTGGTAAACATCACACAATGAATGAATAATGCATGGTGCATGGTTTGCATGTGATAATCAATGGGCATTATAATTACGCTGCATAGAGAGAGAGGGAGGGAGGGAGGGAGGGAGGTTACATGAGGCAACCATAAATTACAAAAACAAACAACAGCTGTTTGAAACATGGAAGAGTACAGCAAACAGTGTATTATATAGAGTACTAATGCAGTAAACCCTCCTTTAAAGGGTCCGTTTAATTTTCAAGACTAAAATCCACTCAAAAAAAAATAAACATTGAAAGAAGCTATATATAGCTAGATACTGATTAACAATTGAATACGTACCCTGTTTCCGTGTATATATAGTTCACAGACAAGGCTGGATACATACATTATGAATGGGAATGAACATTACTGATAATCGCCCATATACACTGGGATTACCATTTCATCAATACATTGCCAGGAATACATAGTACACACACATTTACATACATTAATTTTGTACAAATTCGGGTCAATGTTTAGGTGGAGCATGAACAGTAAGACACTGTGGGCGTGTATAAACAAACACCATGATAAAATACAATACACTCATTCATAAATACATTTCCCACTCTAGTATTTCCCAGACTGATCCAAATTTACAGTCACCAGATGAATATAAAAGCAGATGAACTGGTAGTCTTAGCTCTATCAATATACGTACAATAAAGATTTCAACCATGCATTTTCTACTTTATGCCGTTCTTATAGCAGCCTGTTTTTATAATCAATGTTTCAGCCAGAAAGGTTTCTGTAGTCCGGCATCTCATTTTACATGTGGTAAACCATGCAACCCTAATGCCCCTCTGAGTTATGGGCGCTCAGAAGAATGTCAAGCTGGACGCTGCTACCCTATGAAACTGGACTGCTACATGGAGTCTGGATATTGCGGCTACGGTTCGCCGCCCAGAAAGTGTGGACATGCTTGCTACCATAATTCTGATTGTGACGGTGGTAGGTGTATACCGGGTGGTGTGTTTGGCTGCGATTTGCCACCAGTAAAGAAGGTATGTGATCACACCAGTTTCAAGTGTGGTGAACCATGCCAAACTGACTACGACTGCACCATTCCGCCATTTGTACATGGACATTGCACTAGTGTTGGGACTACGCTTGACTGCAAGGAGCAAAAAAAGTGGTAGCAGAATATCTAATATTCCATGTATTTAACTATACAAAACTCAATTATTATTATTATCATTATTATTATAAATGATGGGCATATCTGCTGCTATAAAAATAATAGTGGTAAACATCACACAATGAATGAATAATGCATGGTTATGCATGTGATGATCAATGGGCATTATTAGTCTCGTCCCCAGACTCCCACGCATCTAATGAGCGAAAGGGAGTACTGAGTCGATTTTCTTAGCCCTTGATAAGGAATTTCTGCTGGCCAATCACATTCGTTTGCTTAAAAATGTCACTATCTAATGACCGTAAATCCCAATAAGTTGCTGTTTCACTTGTAAGCAAATGGGATGGGTTTGTGGGCTATTAGCAATCGAACGTAATCAAAGTTTGCGTTATGGTTTTACTTCCTGGGCCAAGAAAATCGACTCAGTCTGCCAGACTCCCTTTTGCTCGTTAGATGCGTGGGAGTCTGGGGACGAGACTAGGGCATTATATGCTGCATAGAGAGGGAGGTTATATGAGGCAACCATAACTTACAAACACAAATAACAGCTGTTTGAAACAAGGAAGAGTACAGCATGCAGTGTATTGCATAGTGTACTAATGCAGTAAACCCTCTATTAAAGGGTCTGCTTAATTTAATTTCAAGACTTAAAAATTCAGTTCGAAAGAAAAATTATCTAAAGAAGCTAGATATTGATCAACAATTCAATACCCTGTTTCTGTGCATATATAGTTCACAGATAAGGCTGGGTATATACATTATGAATGGGAATGAACATTAATAATAATCACTCATATACACTGGGATTACTATTACATCAATACATTGCCAGGAATACATAGTATGCACACATTTACATACATACAAAGTACATGATTAGTACATATTCGGGTCAATGTTTAGGTAGGGCATGAACAGTAAGACACAGGTGTGTATGAACAAACATCACGACAAAATACAATATACTCGTTCATAAATACATTTCCCACTCTAGTATTTCCCTGACTGATACAAATTTACAGTCACCGGATGAATATAAAAGCAGACGAACTGGTAGCCTAGTTCTATCAATATACATACAATAAAGATTTCATCCATGCATTATCTACTTTATGCCGTTCTTATAGCTGCCTGTTTTTATATTCAATGTTTTGGCCACAAAGGTTTCTGTAGTCCAGAATCCCGCTTTACATGTGGTAAACCATGCAACCCTGACGCCCCTGTGAGTTATGGGTACTCGGAAGAATGTGAAGCTGGACGCTGCTACCCTGTGAAACTGGACTGCTATATGGAGTCCGGATATTGCGGCTATGGTTCACCGCCCAGAAAGTGTGGACACAATTGTTACCACAAATCTGATTGTGACGGTGGTAGGTGTATGCTGGATATTGTGTTTGGCTGCGATTCGCCACCAGTAAAGAAGGTATGTGATCACACCAGTTTCAAATGTGGTGAATCATGCCAAACTGACTATGACTGCACCATTCCGCCATTTGTACATGGACATTGCACTAGTGGCGAGTCTAGACTCGATTGTAAGGAGCAAAAAAAGTGGTAGCAGAATACCTAATGCTCCATGTATTAAACTATACAAAACTCAATTATTATTATCATTGTTATTATGTCTTAAAATGATGCATATCTCACAATGAATGAAGAGTGCATGGTGCATAGTTTACATGAGACGATCATACAGACTGGCTAAGCTAATGATAAGCATGAGCATCAACTATCAAATATACTACATAAATATACTATAATCCGCACATGCAATGCCAAGTTTGATCACCAGTTACAGCAACACAGACTCACAACTACTGTAGTACAATATGAATACAGGGGCTGAGCGTCATGGTATTGATATTGTATACATGCATTAAAATATGATAGTATATAATACCAGGGCAGTGAGGACAGAGGGCAAATGGTGCCACCATTATATCTCCTACAGTGATGCTGACGTTCCTCAGTCCTGGGTACCACTCGTCTATCAGCACTTCAATATTATCCACTACTAAACACAGTAACCTGGAGAGGGTATATAACATTACATACACTATAACATATAAAACTAGTCCATTACATTTGAATCAACACCATATATGGTCATTAATTATTACTAAATAAAGTACGTTTACGTTGAGGATTTGCTCATTAGATATTCATCAAGATTAATTAATTATGAATACACCCCGCCCGCGCACTTCTATACTTATTATGTCATTATGAATGATATAATTATTATTGCGCAATAGTTGCCAATGTACTAATGAACAAATCCTCAACTCAACGTGAACGTACTTTAATGTATTAAGTACAGCAGTGCGGTATGGGAGTAAAATGATCAATATTTACAATGACAGGTGCATTAACTCATACAAATGCATGTACTGTATGCAGTATATATGGTACCTGATTCCAATGGCTGTATTGGGAACAGTTATGTCGAATGTTGTATTGGAGGTTTCAAGCTGTTCTATCAGAAAGTATGCTTGCTAAAAGGGACGGCAAATACACACAGAGGTGGTAAACATATTTTATACAAAATAAATTATAATACAAACACAAAGTTAAAACTATAACTGTTTCAAAAAATTGAATCCAGTACATCTATTTCAATAGTAAAAACCAATTAGTGTCAATAACATGCTACTCTACTTCTTCTTATGTACAAATAACCCAAATGCTTACCAATGACCAAAAGCTGTACACTCCACAGTACCAGTTCATGTGCTTGACAGGCTCCTGAAACTATAGGTATACCACACAGATAATTAATATACATACATGGTTATTATAGAAAAATAAAGCCTTCATTAGAAGGCGGGGTACAGTAACAAGGTACTTACTTCAACAACCTTCCGAGGGAAGGACAGTAATCTAGTAACCAAACGCGGCCAGAAACCGGGAGGAATGTAGAATAGAGAATAGCGCCTGATGATTTTGGCTAGTGGGACAAGAACACGATAAAAAAGGAAGTATTATCATCAGTAATTATCAATTTAGCTATTTCTTTTGCCCGTCCCTCCCTCCCTCCCTCCCAACCTCCATCTCAGACTTACTGTCAGGTGGTAGAGAAATAGGTCCTGGCTTCTTCTTGGGAAGATACGAGGGTATCAGAATCCTATCGGTCGATATTTGCAAACCAACGTCAAACCTAATAGGACAAGTATAGTAGCGTATACTATACTTATAAATATATCACTATATACTGTACCATTCCAGTAGTCTAATGTACTCTGGTATCAAATCCAGTGGAAACTGTGATCCCTTCAACAACAGAGGTATGTCTTGATTTTTCAATATCTGATCAAACATAACATAATAGTAACCATGTATATTCCACCCACAAGGAGGTGTGGCTTTCATAACTCACCCCGCTACTTGATATTATGGTCAGCTGCTTGATGGTGATGACTTTAGAGAGTATGAAACATAGCCATTGTGGATCCAGGAAGTAAAGGTCGGACAGGTTGGACTTGATGTCTTCATAATGAAGGAGCACACCACACTCATGGAGGAATTGGACGCCTTGCTCCACTTCCACACGATCCATCTTCTTGTCCAGTCCTACCTTGGCCATCATATCGAATAGATGGGCCTTACGGATTAGACGAAATCCCGCCTTATTCTTACTCAGCTGCCTGGACTCTTCCTCTATTAG
>JAYJLX010043128.1:0-13686 GCA_036873525.1 Chalinula nematifera
GTGACATGTTGCAGTATCTCCACTCCTATGCTAATGAGTTCAACTTACTGCCCCATATCCACTTCAACACTACAGTAGTGAATACTGTCAAGCAAAATGACATGTGGCACACAACAACAGAAGATAATGATGTGGTTTACATTAGTAAGTATATCGCAGTTGCCACAGGGTTCGTCAACCTGAGAAATACTGCTCCAAGAGATAGTCTCTTCAAGAATTTCACTGGTTACATTTACCACGCAGGCGAATTGAAAGAGCCCAAACAAGAACACAAGGGTTGTAAGCTGTTAATTTACGGAGGGGGCGAGACAGGTGCAGACATATGTACAGAGTGGCATGGACACGTTGATAAGATATACTGGAGTATTCCTCATGGCCAGCATTTCATTCGTAAGTATTTTAGGGTACCACCATGGCATAAGCCACAGGTACTTGATAAAGCATCTTCACACTTGCTATTGACAATTATCCCAATGTATAAGAGCACTCCAGGGTAAGCATGGATCACTAAGTGGACCACAAATGGTTCTCTATTGGCATATCAAGGACATGGAATACCAGAATGGAGGAATGACTCACCATTGTTTCACTATTTCATCAACAAAAATAATAAGGTTCTTGATCTCGTTGATCATAAAACTGTCGTACCAAAAGCATCAGTTAAAGAATGCGAGGGCAAGACAGTAACATTTGCAGATGGTGAGTCAGCTGACTTTGACGTGATCATTTTATCAACTGGGTATCGAGTTAACAGCTGTTCAATTTTTCAACACAAAAAAGTTGAACAAAATCCTCGAAATCGATATAAGCATGTTTTTGATCCCGATGACCCTACCATTGCTTTTATTGGTCATACACGTCCTATAGTAGGATCTGTTCCTACCATAGCTGAGGTACAAGCTCGATGGGCAGCGAAAGTGTTCAGCGGTTCTGTCTCTCTTCCATCCATTGATAAACGTCGCAACATAATAGAGAAGGACAAGGCATTTTGGTCTGAGCACTTTAAGCACTCGAAACGTTCCAATGACATTTTAGTCGATCTGCTAATATATATAACATCCATTGCTACTGAGGCTAATGTATATCCGAATCGCTACATGTTGTTTAAATCCAATCCCTACCATTGGTATGTATCCATGCATGGTGGCACCATACAACTCCTGTCTTTTTCGACTTAACGAACTCAAGTATAGAGAGAGAGCAATCAAAACACTTAAAAAGCATACAGAGGTTTCCACTACACCACTTAATGTGTTACTTTTTGCTTTCCTTCGCTTGATATGGTTTGATTGGATCCTGCAACAATTGGAAAAACTTAAGTACAAAGCTCAAACCTCAAAGCATGCTAATAAGCTCGCCAAAACTGCTCCAGTAAAGTTTGTCAATAATATTTGGTGTATCCCAAAGAAAGTATTCTTTAAGTAAAATTAATATAGTACTATAACATGTCCTTTGATTTAGTTGATTTCATATCTATTAAAAATATGCCGTGTATTCCAAAGAAAGTATTTTTTGAGTAAAGTATATAATTATAGTACATATAGTATCCTTTGATTTTATTTATTCCATACTGCATGTATACCATTTGTATTATATTAGCTGATTCATCATGCACTTTTGCTGCATGTCTACTGTATAGGGTGAGACTCATACACCTAAGATAAGACCACTGCACGTGCTATCATGAACGTTTTCCTGTATATGCCCCTTAAATATGCTATACTCTATAGCATATTATAGCATATCACATTCACTTGTAACCGTAAAAAATTTCACTGGAAGCTAGCGGTTTTGTTGTTATGGCTGAAAAAAGATACTGTATGCTGATGGTGAAGCTAGTTCACCCAACAATATAATGTCAGAAATCTCTTATACACATCTATTAACAACATATAATAGATTATAATACCAGAGAATATAACACTGCATGTGCATGCTTGTCATTTTATAGTGCCTTTTGATAACCTATGAATGGTTCATGGTAGAATCATTAGAAGCGTGCAGAATGAAGACTAAGTGATGTAGATGGCCATATAAGGTAATATTTATTTGGTACTTTAAACTGCCATGCCACTCACCGAAGGCTGAAGGTAGCTCAATACTCTTAAAGACAGTATATATGCATGCATGAGTTGTGAGATGTGTTGTTATAATAGCCTTGTTTCATAATTAATATATAGTATTACTTAGACCAGTATTAATATTCGATACACCCCCCACATCTATGCGCATGCATGCACAAAGTGCATGATATTCAATTAATTCCGAGGGCAGAGCTGAGGGATTAATGAATCACTGAGTGTGTATACCGGCTGATAAAAACAGTTGGGGGGGTGTGATATGTGGTTTATCCTATTGTAACTCATAAAGATATAGTGCATGCATATGACAAGTTCACACATCAGTTGATGCAATAAAATTGAACTGTTACATACATGTATATTGAGTGTGTGCATGGGTAATGATGAAATTACACTTGAATCAAAGTGCATGCATGATCTATACCTTTTTACGCAACGCTACCCATGATATAATAAATAGGCACATATATATACTTACATACATACACATGTATAGTAGGATGCTTCAGTCCACTTATTCATATCACCATTACTCACACATGCGTGCGTACAACATATCAGTATAATCAACATGTATGTACATGTACTACATTCAACTGCGATGTATACCAATTAACCTCCGGTCCTTTACAACGATATCATACAAGCACTATACTGTATTACGGAAATTAATAGAATCTGTTTACGTTGAGTTGAGGATTTGCTCATTAGATATTTATAATTGCCAATAAATACTATATGTCCTTTAGTGACAGTTTGATCAGTTTAAAGTGTTACTGACAAAAGGAGATCTAGAGTATTATTTTTCAATTGTAAAGCTTAATTATAATTATTATATACTGAGTTTACTAAATCGTTATATATTGGGCAGTATACCATTCCACAACAATTAACTCATGAATTTAGGCTCTATTACGGGTTGATACATCAGTTCAAAGTATAATGTGTCAGACATCGATCATTTCCGTGTTTCAGATACTATGCATTTACTAATATTCATCAGTATAACATTATGAAATGCATGATCATAATAAGAAATATATTAGAGTACTGAGTGGCCAATATAAACAGCTATAGAATGCATCTAATTAAAATTTGTGCATGAGATAGTCCCACGCCCCTAATGCATGCAAAACGCACAAATTGAAAGTTATATCAGTAACTCAGTATACTAGCTAGGATTTATCAAAGTAAGTGATCTATAGCTATAGGCTATATTGATTTACTTTGAATAACCTAATTACACCAAGTATGCATGAATTATATATAAGTATTAATAATATGTTTCATCAAATAACATGCATACTCAACTACATGCATGCGCAAGCTATAAACACATGCCAAATAATTATAACTCGAACACGGCAGTTATAATCAGTATACACTTAATGATTAATCACTGAGTACTCTATACTGGTCCATCAGATTGCGAGGTAAGTAACCAAGTTTTACCCAAAACACAATCATTTGTGACCTAAAGTTGCTATCTACCATTAAAATTAATCGAAAATTTAATCATTTATTTAATAAACATAATTTACTCATTGTACCTAATTTGCAGCGTATATCATTACCAGGCATGCATGTCTTTGGCAGAAATAGTGATATCACGTGGTTGTTTCCTGGGTACAAGCCCGCCCATTTACAGGTATTTTAAGAAGTTATAGGAATTACATGAATGATACGATTCAGTTTCATATGAAATGAATTAAATCAAAATATGCAATTAATCATGCAGGCACATGGTAGGATAGTACTCAGTGGTATATAGGCACGGTCATATAGTACTGTCAATTTTATCATCTTTCTTGCTTCATTACTTCTGTTGGGGGTCTATATGCTCCAGCCTCTCCTGCTTTCCTTTTTTTTTTTGAAGAAAATCATTTATTTATTTTCATATGTATACTAAGTACATGTCGCAGGCTGACACGATGTGAGACTATAATTATATTTAATCAGTCTAGCTAACATGTGTACATACAGTATATAGTATATTCACAGTGACAAGTTCATACATCAGTTGATGAAATAAAATTAAATTAATTGTTAACTGTAAATTGGGATTACACTTTAAACTGAAAGCATATAATACCTAAAGGGACCCGGCTCAAAATCCGGCCTTTTTCGTTATACAGAGGTTTTCATTAAAGGGAGTTAGTTTTCATTATACCATGGACTTGTTGTATATGGGGATTATAATCATATAGCATAATAAGAGTATGTACCGGATATAACACAGTCCATGCATGCCAGAATGGCAATAATTATAATTGACATGATAAAGATCAAAGCAGATAACACTGTGCCGATATACTGATAACCCCATGGGATGATATATGTATATTAATGTTAACACTATTAATTTTTCACACTTAATATAGTTCTCAAATCATACACATGCATGCACTTACAAAGCCCGGCAGTAAACTTATTATATACAGCATGTAAGTTAATCCCCAAAACAATCGCTTGACTGCTGGATGTCGACATTATTGAAATAACTAATTGAAATAATGCAATATATATATGCATTGTATCTAATTAAAGAAAAAAAATTATGATAAACAATTCATTGGTATACCTATTATAGTAAATGCACTACCACAGGAGGAATAGACCATCATGTTAATAGCAAATAAAGCACTCCTCTAGTTGGACACTGAGGTTGAAATGCAGTTGAAAGTTATTTTAGTTCTCTCAGTACGTATACTGCTTGGCGGTGATCATAACCACACTGCTGTTACAACGCATGCTATTAAAGACACAAATACATGATCATGATGATACAAACACCGGTGAGACTCACTACATTACCGTACCAAAAATGACACAGTCAATTATAATGATAATTAAAGTTAATAGTCTTATTTCAGAAAATACTGATGGAGCAGTGATAAGAGATGATATTGAATAGGGTAACTTAATTTGATAAAATAATTATTATAACTACAGTGGACATAATGAAGGGTATAGAGATGGACGGGATGGAAGGAATGGATTATCAGGACCTCAGGGGGAGAAGGGAGCAACAAAGGGGAGCAAGGACCAGCAGCTGGAGAGAAAGGAGAAAAGGGGGAACAAGGACCTCCTGGAATAGCCACTATAGCAATGGTGGTATTTATGTTACACAAGTTGGGGTAGGACAGTCTGTCCTAATACTAATGGAACAGAACTGGTCTAAAAATGGTTAGTGGCTGGTACACATTATGAACATTATGGAGGAGGGGCTAATTACTTGTGTTTGACAAATGCAGATATTAAATATATGAGTCAAGATAGCACAACACTCCTATCTGTATGGAGCATGCAGAGTACCAAGATCCAGTAATGACCTTCTCTACACGATGATAATCCTCCTTGTGCTGTTTGTCACACATCACACCGCTCCTCTAATGATACCAGGAACAACATCATGTCCTACCTCATGGACTGAAGAATACGAGGGATATCTGATGGCTGAATACTATATAGCCATAAGCATAATAATGTTTTCGAGTGCATTAATGATAAAGATGTTGAGGCTGCATGTTACTGCATGGTGAAGCACGCCGTATAATACATGTACTATGCAATGGTGCTCTATTCTATCATGTTGCTTGGTGGTGTCTGTAATGTTGGTCTCCCTTGTCCTCCAATGGTTGCTAACAGACCAATAACATGACTGTGTACTAAATAGTTATTATTGATAAAGTGGTTAGATTTACATTAAGTTAGTTGTTATATATAGTTGTGAAACTTAATTTAGCAGTGTAACTACGTGCTTTATAGCTTTAATTGTTTGTACAAATTTTTGACTTTATTTTAATTTGTTGTAATGAAAAGCACTTATTACAGCAAGGCTAAATAAGAGCAAAATGAAATAATTATTAATAGATCTATTATTATTATTGCACACACAAAACAAAAAGCATATACAATTATTAATTATATACATGTCAGTAAACCACATCATAAGCTTAACTCAGCTCAACATAATAAACCTTAACAATGTATATTACAAATAATAATTACATTTATGTCTTTGTTTGTGAACGTCACCATCCTCCGATCTCATTTTATTTATTGTGTTCTTTATATGTCCCTCCAATACATTACCATTTCTGGCCATGTGTGGAAAGAAATTTTTTTTTAAGTTCTAACGGCATGCTTCAACAACATATCAGCAAATTTATCAACCTATATGACATTTTACAGCTAACATAAACATTCCATGTGGAACACATATATAGTACAGTGTCAGGGCCTACATGTATATCAACAAACAACCCCATCTATATAGTACTTTCAAATATCATCTAAAAAAACATCTGAACATATTGTCAGCACATTTATTGGCCTGCATAATAATATAGTCTATACAGTTAAAGGAACATTTTGAAACACAGGCTATATTAATCATGTCTATCTGCTTTATCAACGACAAACATCAGTTAGCGACAAACATCAGTTAGTACTACAACTGACTGCATGTATACTCAATTGAGAGTTATTGGAACAGCATCGTCCAATTAATGAATGGGTTTCAGTGGCAACATGCAATATGAGGATAGCCACATGCAGAATAGAATATCAACTTGCCTCTAACATACCATATAGGGCTTATAATAACTCATTCACAGATACAAGGTTAAACTAATTCATTTCGACACGCTGAGTATTATAGTTACTGGAATGGCTATCCTACATGTATAATATTACTAGTTTTCGTATCAATTAATGTTGTATGCCTCAGAAACTCTAGCTGTTTACATGCTGTACCAGATAAATTACTATAAGGAAACTTAAATATTGATAAAACTATATGGTACATGCATTTGCCCAAATATAGTCCTCTTTCATTTCCAACACAATGTAAAACATGCAGTCTTCTACATTCAAATTCGATCAGCTGCATGACGCTAATGGAAAATAAACTTTCAATAACATCACTCAATCGACAATCGGCACACATCAGCAGCTGCGCATGAGTTTATTTTTATGGCTATAACTAAAGCATTCCTGCATGCCTTAAAAAGAATGCCATTTGGCCATATATAGGCAATACAGTACAACCTTCGATAGTGGACACTCTGAGAAAGGGACATAGTATAATAAACCTCTAAACAAAGGACTTGTCAGTGTCCCAAATATATAGACTTATGTGTCTAATATTTTGACCTCCGAGAAGAGGACAACCTCCCTATAAAGGACAACCTCCTTATAAAGGACAACCTCCCTATAAAGGACAAAGCATTTTAATTAATATAGGGTCCCGAAATATAAAATATAATAGATCAAACACAAAACATATAGTTTATTACTGAAACACATGCAGTTGTAACAAGGTGTGTGTATAAAACAGTTCAGTTAATTTCAGTTTCACTGAAGATTTCAGTTAATCTTCATTAATCAATCACATACTGTATGACTATACATGCATGACATATAACACGTCATAATATATAACCAGGACAGATTTACTTGCAACCATGCAGTTGTACAATAAGCTTATAATTAAGGTGACTATCATAGCACACTACAGAAGAAGTATGGTCTGTATGGAGTTTAAAGCAATTCTCTCAGTATTGGTGATCATGTCTACACTACTTTGTTATAGTGTAGCCATTGAAGACAAAACTTCTGACACTGGTAAGTTATACATGCACTGATGGCCATGCATGCTGCATACGTTTTATGGTATATAATGATCCTAATTCATTGCATGCAGATAATACTGATGGAGCAATGATAAGAGATGATATTGAAATTGAAGCAGAAACAGTTAACATACTACGAGAAAACAAGAACTGTAATGGACCACCCGGACCACAGGGGATACAAGGGGAACAAGGACCCCCTGGACCCTCTGGACCCCCTGGAGGGGGAGCGATCTACACAAGATGGGGTAGGACAGTCTGTCCTAATACTAATGGAACAGAACTGGTCTATAAAGGGTTAGTGGCTGGTACACATTATACCCATGGTGGAGGAGGAGCTAATTACTTGTGCCTCACCAAAGAGATAACATATCTTAGTACAAAAGTTCCATCAGTGTATTCCCTTCTCTATGGAGGAGAGTACGAAGAACCAGTGATGTCTTCAGTTACAGACGATAACAATTCTCCTTGTGCTGTTTGTCATACTTCACAGCGTTCCTCTAAGCTAATGATACCAGGAACAACATCATGTCCCACCTCCTGGACTGAAGAATACGAGGGATATCTGATGGCTGAGCTACACACTTATCAAAACAATATTAATTATGAATGTGTTGATAAAGATGCGGAAGCTGTTACTGGTGAAGCACGTAATACCGATGGTGCTCTATTCTATCATGTTGGTGGTGTCTGTAATGTTGGTCTCCCTTGTCCTCCAATGGTTGCTAACAGACCAATAACATGTGTAGTGTGTACTAAATAGCTACATACTATACAGCAAATATATGCATTATAGTTACAGTGTGCATTAGTATAGTGTGCATTGATATAGCTCGATAGTATGTTTCAGCATTCTTCTTTTCAGTAAATATGCTTATGACTGTCGTATTTAGAGACATTAGTGCATTATACACACATACTATGTACTTAATTTCCTTTGCCGGTTTTTATAATAATAGCTTTGATTGAACCAACACTCAACAAGTCAACATACTATGTCTGAAAAAAAAACTTTCAGTTTAAGTCCTGGGCTAATACCAACAACCTATCAGAACATCGCATGCATTAATGGAGCATGTATACAGTTGGTCAAGGCTATATGTATGTAGACCATTACACAACATTATACCTATAGTACTTTATTCAGCATCATCACCTAATAACATCAACGTACACATCATTAGCACATTATTAGCCTGTAAAATACGTTTCCTACAGTTAAAGGGACATATTCTGGCACATAGTTATTACTTACAACATCATCAGTCAGTACTATAACTGACTGTATAATTTATACACATTAATTAATGGGAGGTGTTGGAACAGCATCATCCAATTAATGAAATGGATTCAATGGCAATTAACACTACAGTCCTCTTTCAGTAACACGTACAATGTATAAAAACAATCTTTACATTCCAATTGAATCAACAGTGCATGGCACAAATCATCATACCATTTGGAAAATAAACTTTCAATTTATAACATCAATCAGCTAAGTTTACATGGTTAAAACTTTGAAACATTCTTTAAATAGAATACATCAATTATAGATCAAACAAAAACATGATTACTATGTCATGTGATATAATTACTGAAACATAATTATATAGTTATTGAAAAGGTGTATGTTTAGCTGTAGTTTAAGTATTATAATTAAAAATTTGTATGCCGGCCCAGAGTGAATTGACAATCAATGAAGACATAGAATGGCAGCAGTGAAAACATGTTAAACAAGGATTCTGTTAATGATCTTGAAATGATTCAATCGCATACTGTGACTATAAATGCATGATTTCATTACCAGTGACATGTAACCAGCTTAGATTTACATGCATGTAGTTGTACAATAAGCTGCGAACATCACAATAGTAAATCACATGCACATATGGAGTTTAAGGCCACTCTCTCAGTACTGGTGATCATAACTGAACTACTCTGTTACAGTGCAGCTATTGAAGACACGAATACTGACACTGGTAAGATAGACTGCCAATTATATACCACTTGCTATAATGGTAATTAGAGTATGTAATGATCCTATTTCAGATAATACTGATAGAGCAGTGATAAGAGATGATATTGAAATTGAAGCAGAAACAGTTAACATACTACGAGAAAACAAGAACTGTAATGGACCACCCGGACCACAGGGGATATAAGGGGAACAAGAACCCCCTGGACCCTTTGGACCATCTGGACCACCTGGAGGGGGAGCGATCTACACAAGATGGGGTAGGACAGTCTGTCCTAATACTAATGGAACAGAATTGGTCTATAAAGGGTTAGTGGCTGGTACACGTTACAGTAATCACGGAGGAGGGGCTAATTTATTGTGTCTCACTGAAGATATGGAATATCGTAGTACAACAGTGCCATCCATTACTCCACTATATATTATGCAGGAGAATATGAATTCCCCGTCATGGACTCTGTTCCTGACAATGACAATGTTCCTTGTGCTATTTGTATAAATTATCAACGCTCTTTTAAACTAATGATACCAGGGAAAATATCATGTCCTACCTCCTGGACTAATGAATACGAGGGATATCTGATGGCTGGTTGGCATGGACATGAGCATAATTTTGATTTTGAGTGTGTTGATAAAGATGCTGAGTCTATTCGAGGGGAAGGACATAATGCCAATGGCGCTGTATTATATCATGTTGGTGGTGTCTGTAATGTTGGTCTTCCTTGTCCTCCAATGGTTGCTAACAGACCAATAACATGTGTAGTGTGTACTAAATAGTATACACTGACAACAAACATATAATTACAGTGTGCTTGTATGATATACATGTATAATATTATGTTTCAGCTTCTCCTTTTGTTTAGTGCACATATATTATGTGTATAGCCATTAAAATATTGTCATTTAAGTGTATTCATTGATCTACATGTAGCTGCTTTGTTTTTATAATCAATTTTTGATATTACGGCACTATAAGATATTTTAATCAATCAAGTTATTCCATGGTTAGAAGAATAAAAGTTTAAGTCCCAAAAATCTATTAAAGTCCCAAAACAATGATTATTGGCCAGCCCATCATCATTATTGGCCATACTATATTTGTATATATGAAGACATTCTTGCTTATAATGAAACATTCCTTTAAACTAAGTCATAAACAATTAACTGGTATAAATACATGCATGTTATTGTGCCTAGCTGATGTATACACTCAAACAGACAAGAATATTGAGTAAGAAATGGAGTTGAAAGCCATCATGGTACTCTCCACAGTACTGGTGATCATAACTGCACCATACTGTTACAGTTCAGCTATTGAAGACATAAACACTGCTGGTAAGAAAAAATATAAATTATTATTTATAAAATAGAATTATTATTCCTTTCAGATAATACTGATGGAGGAGTGATAAAAGATGATATTGAAATTGAAGCGAAAATAGTAAACATACTACGAGAAAACAAGAACTGTAATGGACCACCTGGACCACAGGGGATACAAGGTGAAAAAGGACCTCCTGGAGCAGGAGCAATGTACATAAGATGGGGTAGGACAGTCTGTCCTAATACTAATGGAACAGAACTGGTCTATAAAGGGTTAGTGGCTGGTTCACATTACACCCATTATGGAGGAGGGGCTAATTATTTGTGTCTCATTGAAGACATAAAATACCTCACTACAACATTGGCACCTCACTACAGCCTTCTCTATGGAACAGAGTATCAAGACACAGTGAAGACCTCTCTCCGCGATAATAATCCTCCTTGTGCTGTTTGCCTGAGTAATCTACGTGCCTTTAAGCTAATGATACCAGGAACAACATCATGTCCTACCTCCTGGACTGAAGAATACAAGGGATATCTGATGGCCGGACATCATGATCATAAACATACTCATGTTTTCGAGTGTGTTGACAAAGATGCTGAGGTTGTTGCTGGTGAAGCACATAATACCAATGGTGCTCTATTCTATCATGTTGGTGTATCCTGTAATTATGGTCTCCCTTGTCCTCCAATGGTTAATAAGAGACCAATAGCATGTGTAGTGTGTACTAAATAGTATGAAACAATATACTAATATCATTGTGATGTAGAAACATTAACACTCGATATTTTTTTGTTTAAATCAGTATTATGCTTTTGCTTTCAGTGAACTTTTTTAGAAGGACTGTTGATTAATTGAAAATTAATACTAAAATTGATGATGCATAACTATATGTGTGCAAGCGCATATGCATGTCAAATATAAGACAGTTATGGAGTTGCTCATTTCAGCGAGCATTTATACAGCTCTTAAATCATACATGCATTTACAAAGTAAACTAAGTTAATTCCCAAAAAAATCACCAGACAGGATGTTGACATTATACTAGCATTGAAAGAATGCAATATATACCATACACATTGTGTCCAATTAAAATTGTTTAGTAAAAAAAGTTTTTATATAAACAATTCATTGGTATAAATGCACTGCCACAAGAGGAATAGACCTCTCTTAATAGGGTCTAGCAAATAAAGCACTCAACTTAATTGGACACTGAGGTTGAAATGCAGTTGAAAGTCATTTTACTTCTCTCAGTACTGGTGATCATAACCACACCATACTGTTAATAGTACAGCTATTGAAGACACAATTACTTATCATGCATGATGACACAAACACTGGTTCACTGCATTACCATACATAATACAATAATAATGATCATTAAAAGAATGATCCTATTTCAGATAATACTGATGGAGCGGTGATAAGAGATGATATTGAAATTGAAACAGAAACAGTTAACATACTACGAGAAAACAAGAACTGTAATGGACTACCCAAACCACAAAGAATACAGGGGGAACAAGGACCTCCTGGACCACATGTATGCTCCACTTAACCAATCATGTATCCACTTAATAAAACATGTATGCTCCACTCGACAAATCATGTATCCACTCGACGAATCATGTATGCTCCACTCGATCAATGACGTATCCACTTGAATACATGCATGCTCCACCTATTGTAGGTGTACTTTTGGCAGTAATCACCTCCCATATGTGTAGTGTGTACTAAATAGTACTGAACAAAATATGACATTTAGTAATTTTGCGTTGCTATTTTATTCCTCAATTATAAAATTTTGAATTTTTTCATATTGTAGATAGTAAATGATATTATCTATACTTATTGTAGCTGAAAAAGCATTCATTAAATGGTACACATCCATGCATCCATTACTGTTCACACATGGTGTATCAAACTGCATTATTATTGAGACTAGTTGAACAGGAGTTTTGGTGGAGACATACAGTTGTATGGCAACATTGAAACTGTTGACTTAACACAGCGATTATTTAAAATTTATAAACTAAATTATGAATCATAAAAATTACATATAAACCATGACAATGCATACATAATAATTATATTGATTTTTTGTCTTGTTTGTGAGTATAAATGTCACCATCCTCCTCTCCTTTTGCTGTGTTCTTCATGCTTCTTTTCTGAGTCATCAATCTCATCCCTGTCAGCGACTGCCCACCCTATCTCTGAATGAATGGCCAGGGAATCATGATCCTGTGTGGCGGCCATGAACCCAGCATAGAACGACATAGGATAGGTCTTGTCATCGGGAACTGACACCCACTGAAACGGTACTGATACTACACCAGAGGCAAATGATGATGTTGTTATATTAGTGGTAGCAGCAGATCCTCCCCAATCGTTTCTATTGGATTTAGGCTTTACCAAGAACTCGTCTGCCTTCCATGTGGTGAGGTACTTGTTTCGCTCATTATCTTTCAAATATGGGAACAGGGTTAAAATCCATCCATTAATTAATTCAGCACCATAGGAGAATTCCAATTTATAAATCCTGATCCAAAAATCATTGTTTACGTTACCCGACGCAGCTGCTACGAATTGATCTAGCACTGGTTCCAGCTCATCAATCCACCAATCCAACTCATACTGCCTCAATGCAAGGGCCCTCTCTCGAAGGAGCTT
>JAYJLX010043139.1:0-26223 GCA_036873525.1 Chalinula nematifera
TATATATACATACATATATAATTAAATGTATGATTGATTGTGTGTTAATTACAGTAAGGACAGCGATCTATTATTATTAGTGATATTAACGAGAGATGATGGTACCTTACAGGTATATATTATATACATGTATATTATATAATATACGTTGTAATTATTGTTATAACAGATTTATAGAGTACCTGACTTTGAATTATTATTTACTGCACGAAATATTCCTTCTTGCCCTAATATTCTACTGGATTGCGGTATATCTTCATTACGGTATAATATAATTGTTTCGTAAGTTCAATTAATTTTTAACCATTCTGTTTTAGTGATTCAAGTGTAGAGTATATGATTGATGATATACTAATGGTTGGTAAAGGAAAGACGTGTGTTTATTTGATGGTAAGCATAACATTCTGTTAAAAAGTTTAATGCCCTGAGCTAGTACTGGCTGTCTAACAGATGATTATCAATAAAGAGTTGATTGTATATGAGTCGTATGTCTATCCAGGAGTTGAAGCCAACATTAACCTACGGTTCAGTAAAGTATGCTTTGATCATTATAATAGAATAAGTATATATTATTATTTTACTTCATTAGATATCTCATAGTGTAATATTATCCGATCGTAAGGATTTGAAGTTATTGAAAAATCATTCTCCAGGTATGTAATGGGCTTTAATTGAAATACTGTATGTGGGAATTAATTGGAATATACTAGGGTTTTTTTTCAGAGGAGCTAGGGGCAAGAGAGGGAGTCCCTTAATTTTACCTTAATTCATTTACTTAAGACTTCCAATATGAGTAATTTTTTCTGTTTTTAGGAATGCCAAGTGCATCAAAACTAAAGTTATTCTCGAATATCTGTGGATATACAGGAGTACGTACTGTATGTATATATACATGTATAATAATATTATATTATTGTTAGGTATTTATATATGGATTATATCCTCATTGGATGTTTATAAGTGATAAAGGATCCATTAATATACATCCGATGCTCATTGATGGACCCATTCTGTCTTTTGCTCCTTTTAATAACATCAATTGTAAAAACGGTTTTCTGTATTTCAACAATCAGGTAATATTTGTATTACTATAGTATATTATCATTATTATTATTATTATTATAATGTGTTTTCTATTGTTTAGAGTGAATTACGTATCTCACTGCTCCCTGATCACTTGAGATATGATTACTATATACCGATCAGGAGAGTCCCCATTCATGCTACACCGTATTTCATAGATTATCATTCCGAAAGCAAGGTTATCTTTGGGGTAGTGTTAAGATGTGTTTGGCTAGTTATGAATGATTCATTGTTATGTAGACACATGCGGTAGTTTCAAGTGTGGGTAAACCCCTGTCATTTATACCACAACAAGGTCCTGACGATAACGATATTATGGAACCCATAATAAAAGGTATGGATCAATCATGTAGTATAATTATTAGACTATTTAATTTTATATTATTTTATTAATTAATAGATGACGATGGAATGATTATTGCTGACGATTATCAGTTCAAGTTACAGCTGTATTCACCCGTATCATGGGAGGCTGTACCCAATGCTGTGTATGTCTGTACTGGTAATATAATTATAAATCATTATTATTGTTTATAATAGTGTTTCTATGGATGCATTTCACCACATTACTTCAATGAAGGTGATGAGTTTACGAAGCCAGGAGACTGTCAGTGGTAGGAAGGAGTTTATTGTATGTAGTACAACTGTATTACATGGTGAAGACTTGAACACTAAAGGCAACGTAAGCGCTAATAATTGCTACTATAACCAGCGAATAACTTATTGTTTTAATCAGGTTTATATCTACGATGTTGTTGAGGTTATTCCTGAACCTGGTAAACCCCTAACTAAATATCGTTTAAAGGTTATTACATTAAGCCACGCCCCTTAATTATAATTATTGTCTTGTATAATTTAAAGTGTCTATATAGTCAGGAGCAAAAATGGCCTGTTACTGGTTTAGAGTGTGTGGATGGGTTAATACTAACATCAATGGGACAGAAGGTATAGCTCACTGATTCATCACTGGCTGACTGTAACTATCGATTATTATTATTTCAGATATTTATGTGGCAATTTAAAGACAAGAAGGATCTATTGGCGGTTGCATTTATAGATGCCGAGACTTATATTCATTCAGTGAAGAGTATTCGTGGATTGATATTGACATGCGATGTCAATAGAAGTATCCAATTATTACAATATCAGGTATATTCTTAACCCCTCCCTCCCCCTCTCTCCCTCCCCCCCCCCCCTCCCTCCCTATGTATCCTCGTATATTTATATTCGTATTGTTAGGAGTCTCGAAGGAGCTTGTCTTTGATCAGTGAGGACCTGTACCCTATGGAAGCGTTTAGCACGGATTATTTGATTGACGGTAATCAAGTCGGATTCTTGGGTAAATTAATTAACCTGTTATTAATAATTTAACGAGTAGATATTGATTATAATTATTGTATTATAATTGTTTAGCGTCAGATTCTGATAAAAATGTTGTTTTGTTCCAGTACCAACCTGAAAGTAAGTTAGTTAGTATCAGCCATGTTAAGGGTATGTATATAACTGTATTATATATTTATTGTTGCAGATCCTTCTAGTAATGGTGGTGTTTATTTGAGTCGTCAAGGTGACTTTAATATTGGATCAGTGATCAACACGTTTGTACGTATCCGGTGCAAGAGTTCCGCAGGAGTAATGGCTTCAAATGAAATCCGGCTTGCTTTGTTGGACAAACGACAATGTTTATTTTATGGTTAGATTACTAGTTTAGAGGTATCTTGTTGTAAACGATTGGTTATTATATTACCAGGTACGTTAGACGGTGGGCTAGGGTTGATTATTGCTATTCCAGAGAAGGTTTACCGTCGACTGAACATGTTACATGTGAAGCTAACTCAAGGATTGCGTCATAATGCTGGTTTAAATCCAAAATCATTTCGGTAGGTTGCTATTTGTTTGTCGGTGTTTTGTAATTAGTCTAATAAAATGGTGTTAGGTCCTACAAATCAAGGCAAAACATACTGTATACTCCTCAAAGAAATATCATTGATGGAAATCTGGTTTCGAGTTTTATCAATTTGAGCTCAAAAGAGAAACTGGACTTTGCTAAACAGATTGGAACTACCGTTACTCAGGTATCATATGTGTTATTAATTATTATATTTATGTATATTATATATCATTATTATCTTATAGATAACGGAAGATCTCAAAGAACTAGAAAAAGTCACTGGTCATTTTTAATTAATTTAAGCCACACCCATTTTGATTACTGCAATTTTGTTTTGATGTTTGATGGGTAGAATAAGGAGACAGCATGTCGTATTCTTTATTGTTAGCTGCGTGTCGTTGCTGGTTTTATTACTATGGACATCATCGTTGAACGAGAAGTCGATCAAGCACCACTTACCAACACAGCTACCGTACATTAACCTTTCTAGCGGTAGAGATGTTCTGGCATTCGTTCACGTTCAGAAGACTGGTGGATCTTCATTCCTAGCTCATTTGACGACTGTCTGTAGGAAAGACGGTGTTAGATTGTGTAGAGAGCCCAGTATGAAGTTGAAAAATGCTTTAAAAAGGAGGAAATTCTTCATGGTTTGTCCGTTGGATGGCGGCCGGAAAGGAGAGCATCAGGATGACGATGACACTACATTACCCGAAATGTGGTTGGCATCAGAAAGAACTTACGGATGGTGGTGCGGTGTTCATCCATTTTTATATGAAATAAATGAATGTTTAGGCCCTAAATTGATCCACAAGTACGGAGTAAAGGATCGTTCGTATCATTTCATAACTATCCTTCGCCATCCCATTTTGAGGTACGTCAGTGAATACCTTCATGTAACCAGAGGTGCTACCTGGTCTAGAAGGGAACATACCTGTAATGGTCACTCAATGGAAGCGTTCATGCCACCGTGTTATGCTGGTTACTACTCTGGTGAGCCATGGACTAACGTTACATTAGATAAATTCATCAAATGTTCCACTAATTGGGCTAATAATCGTCAAACAATGATGATAGCTAATATAACCCGAGTAAACTGCTTGGATAATGGCAAGATGTCACAGGCAAGTCGGGATCAACTCCTGTTGGACTCTGCTAAAGCAAATCTAAATAAAATGGCCTTCTTTGGGTTATCGGATTATTTCATTGAAAGTTGTAAACTGTTTGAGAACCAGTTTCAAGTCATGTTTAGTGAACGTTGCCGACAAAAGAATATCAATAAACTTCATTCATCGTCGCTTCTTCACGATATCTGGAGCAATAGAGCTCTCTACCATTCCATTATTACCACAAATTACTTGGACATTCAGTTATACGACTACGCCCTTCAATTATTTACATCTAGATTAAGTCTGTATAATATTTATATAGATCACCATAAAATAGATAAAGAAATACTAAACCGTATTCAACGTTAAACTCTATGGTACCACTAGCACTGCCTGTAGTGTTCAGAACTGCAGAATATGGGTCTCCAATTGCTGGTGAAGATCAGCCATCGAAGGACGCTGGCTTGGGTTGCTATGCCAACACACCAACATCATTTCATATCTATTATAGAATTATTCACGATCATGATCATTTTTATTATTATTTTATACTATTTTAAAACTAACAATTTCTCTGTGCATTCAACTGGTTGAAGAAGTCGTTGAAACTGGTAACACACACCCTTTATAACCTCACCATCAGATAGCTCACAATACGGGAATTCACCTAATGTCATTATTTCCCATAGCAACACACCAAACGACCTTTAGATTATAATAATATATAACATAATGAATTAATAATTACAACTATATTGTATCATTAAATAGATATTGTCTGCCGTACATGACTACTGGCTATAGTAAACTGACCAAATGTCACTCTGTAGACTGAAGTGGTTTTCCAGTAGTGTTTCCGGTGCCATCCATCTGTATATAATATGTAATATGAATCTCAGGCTGACTATAGTATACTATACCTAATCGGTAACAATGAACCGTCTGCCTGGACACCATACTCATTTCGGAACAAATATCGGCCAACTTTATAATCTATTAATAATATAAACATGTTTGCCACATAGTTTAAAGTTGCTATATTTGGGTACTAAATTAGAATGTGGATCTGTCATACATGCATGTAACTTCCTTTTTAAGTTTGTTTTTTTATCTGTTTTGCCTTTTTCGGTATATACCCACAATGAATTGTATTCAATTATTGCACAGTTATTAAAATATCCATGGGCTGTGTGTATGTGTATAGTGTGTATGATGCCTGACTCACTCACCAGTGATCTTCACAGTAAGGTTCTGTGTAACCATACAGCAACGTGTAGCTATATCCCTGATATATTTCAGTAGATATAATAGCAACTCATTATGATAATTTATATGACCAGTAAACTAACCTGTGGATATATTCAAGGGACTGTAAATATGCTAAACCTGAAGATACATCAGTTGCTAACCCGACGAGTTGTTTAGCTGATAAGCTAATAAACAATAATGGTAAAAGACACAATACAGGACATTTTAGTGCCATCACGGCATATATAAATACTTAATGTCAGCTTTCTTTGCTGTTATAAGGAACGTCTTTAGATCACCATTCACAGGTAGTTCCAGCAAACAGTAGAAAGGTCGACTCGATACCATACCAAACAATTGACCAACTTTCGAGTGCTTTAAATTCCTATAATAAAGAATAATTTTATATAGCTCTAACAATATTACTGATAATAATACTATAGGATTATAACGTACATAAGACACTCCAATTCTTTTTTAAAAAGAACAAGATCCTGTGTTGTGCCTTTTTGAAACACCTACATAAAAATTATTGCAATATACAGTAGCACTTCAGCTGCATGGCCTATAGCTAGTCTTTGGTGGCAATAATAAGCACTTCATAGGCTAGTCTAGTCTCGTGGAGCCAGACCCCCCCCTTTCCTGCGCGGCAGCAGGTGGGGGGGTCTGGCTACGCGAGACTATTCATAGGCAAGGCTGACCCCAGTCATGCATGATTGACCACATTACCTTAATTAAGGTTCTTGATTGGACATTAGTGTTTAGCTTTACTTCACCGTCATATAATGGGCCATATTTACCCATGCCAAGTAACTGATTAATCTTTATATCTTGCCTTTTTATTTCTTGAACGGTATCTGAGTAAGACCCTTATAATTATAATTATATTAATTGATTAGATTCTATAATGAGGTAAAGTAATACCGTTTAACTGTTCTAGTCCATCGTTTATCATTAGCTGGTCGGTATCTGTAAGGTCACTCTGATCCATTACACCATCAATCATCGATAACTCAAGATGCTTCTCTCTGTTGGTATTGTGTGACTTTGGTTCATCGGAATCAATACTTGGTTGCTGTCTGCTCCACCTCGCTAAGGATAGTCTAATTACCAAAACAATAGAAACCATGCAATCTGATTTATAAACTATATAATATATCATTATTCTAGCTGATCGAGCTATTCTCAAACTTACTTTTTGAAAATATGTAGAATATAATACCCAGCCAAGCATAACAACACGATAGCAACGCCTAAAGCAATTGCTAATATCAACCACGGAAACCAGTACTCTTCTGTATGCGCCTAAATATAATTATAATACTGTAATCTGGCTAGTATAACTATAATAGTATAACTTACACTGCAAAGTGGTATTACCAGAGTGAGTATTGTAAGAAAAGTTAACATTTCTCTGCCTCGATACATTGTTTACAGATGAATGTATATGTAAATATAACTAACTAGGGCGTGGCTGGATATATAGTCTAAACTAGGGCGTGGCTGGATATATAAACTAGGGCGTGGCTGGATAATATAGCTATTATGTAAACACTAAAATGAATAATGATATTATTATTGTTTATAAGTGTTTCTTGGATTGGAATCTCTTCCCGCAGTAGCCACACACTCCTACTTCATCTGGCTTATCCAGATTAATATATACTTTAGGGTGACCCAGAGCTTCATTACCTAATATATATATGATAGGATAATTAAAGCCATCGTCAGCTCACAATATATTTACCTCCATCACACCAGGTGTGATTATCATCAATAGATATCACTGGCTCCTCAGCGACTAGATTAATTGCAAATTGATGATTTACCTAAAACAAATAAACTCATAATAATATTATAGTAAGTGGTTCACATACTGCTAGTCTGGGGACCCCGGTCTGGCCAAATGAGTACACACAACTTGACACCATAGCACAATTCCATGTAACTATATGTTTTGATATGCAGCAAAGACCGATGACTTTTAATTTCTATTTGAAGCAGTAACATCTTCTAGCATTATTACCAGTCTAGATAATGCTATAATATTTCACTACTTTAAATCTAAGCAAGGAATCTGTTTTTTTTGCTGCATATCAAAGCATAGCATGGAATTGTGCTACAGTGATAGATTGGGTTTATATTGGCCAAACCCGTCTTCATTACAAAGAGGCGTGGTCTGGGAACATGAATATTCTTTACTCATACAAGCGCTGTAAGATTGCTTTAATCATGCTTCTACTATATCGTCCACACCCATGACTTCACAAATTATTATTGTTCCAAAAAAAATATATTTTAATTTACGTAGGCTCAAAGCATGCTCACTGTCATGTACTGCCACACCTGAATTCAACCCACACTGTACGAGTAATGAGTAGGCATGTCTCCAGACCACTTCTAAGGTATGTAGAGTGGATGGTTATACCAGTCTAAACACAATTAACCCCAAACATTGACAACTGAGCTACGTAGAGTGTGCTCTCTTTATAACTAATATAACACACCTGCTTGGTTCTGTCAATAAATCTGGCATTTCTATGATCTTCTTCAGTCCATATCTAATAAAATTAATAGACTCAAAGCATTGAATGAAATCTGCCCTCGAAAATACCGCCCCAGTCTACACATAAACCATCCCTGTGGAGTTCTAGGATTTACCTGTCCAGTATGAGTAATCTCACCAGTCGAAGAGGTACTTGAACTACATACAACCGCTCTAAATGGAACAGTTTTAACACGGGGAAGACGCCTCAACAGCAAGGAAACAGCCATAACAAATAGCCACTGCCACGCCCACCACATCACGTGATCATCAAGTTACGATATATCCAATATCTTTGCACTGAGCCTTCCATTTTGTGTTTATAATGATCTTTCCATTCTTTGCACAGATATATACTTTACATAATTAGTGTTATAAAAAGAAAATAGTTAATTATGCAATACTTTATTTTAATGAAAACAATAAATTATTTGGATGATCTTGTTGATGAGCTGTCAAGCACCAGTGAAATTATTTCAGTTGCTTTTTCTACGATTATAAAAAAGAATTAAAGATTAATTAATGCTAGTTTAATTTAAAATGCTACAAATTTCCCCAAATGCTATAATTATATAACATGCGAAAATATTCAATGAAAAATAGCAGCTCAGTGTATTTGCATTGAAAATAGCATACCACAGAGTGTGTTTAAAAATTTAGGCCTTATTTTCTCCCATCCGAAGATCAGGTAAACTGGTAGAGCTGACAGAAGAAGCAGAATCATAATCAACGATATTAATCGCTCGTCAGGGACCAAAATTAGAGGAGTAACCACCAGGAACGCTGAGATTACTGCCAAAACAATAGGTAAGACGATCCAAACCTACATGTATTGAGCAGAGTGAAATATAACAAATTAGGAATTTAACATTTCACCATACTTTAAATGGTCTCTCTCTATTCTTCATGGTGAATCTCAGTATAATCACTGATATAAATACCAAAGTATAGATTATAAATTCCACAATACCTTCACCATTGATTAGCTGACTTATATCGCCCCCGAATACGAATACGAGGGCTATGACCATCTAGTACAGAGGGAAATATAAACAGCAATGAAACCAATGCTACTTTATACAATGTAAAGCCATTTTACATGTAAGAATGTTGCTGGTACAGGTGTCTTAGAGGTATTCTGTAGCAGACCCAATACTTCCGGTAAATTGCCATCTCTGGCTCCTGATAATGTCACCCGGGGTCCAGCGAATGTTCCAAACAAGGCAGAACCAAACGTCGAAGAAGCAACCAATAGAGGAATCACTATCAGCCCCGCCTTTCCCATCACAGAGTGTCCTAGCGTCTGCAAATAATACAAATACAATTTATTAACGAGTATAGAGTGAGAGGGGGTGTGGCACGTATAGAGTGAGAGGGGCGTGGCATGACATACCAATGCTGTTGCAGGAGATGAGAGTAGTTCAGTTTTACTGAGTCCAGCATAGTAAGCCATATTGACTAGTATATAGCATAAAGATACCATGGGTACGGCTATAAATAACCCACGAGGCAAGTTCCTGAAGGATCAATAGATATATACATGTACCTGTTAAACAAGTATAATATTGTACTCACTTCTGAGGATTTTTACTTTCCTCAACGAGATACGCAACTGAACTCCTAAAACAATAAATAAATTATATCTGAGGCCTGGAATAAATGCACATATAAATTCGTTATAGTATGTTTTACAAGTGCTTAACAATGATTACAATAGCAATAGTGCTCGTAATTAAAGCAAAATTTTTGACTAAATATCAACAAATATTTAAATAATACATTATTTGTTTCAGCGCTACAGTAAACTGTCTATTTGTGTTTATTTACCATCCGCTATATGTGAAGGAGATTGAATAAAACGCCAACACCAAATCCCCAATACATGGTGAGGTTCCATCAAAGGCGTTTTTAAAGTTATCCAGATGATCTAGGATAAAGCAAAATGACAACATGAAAAATAAATCAAATAAAAAATGCAATATTACACTATTTTTTGTTAACATACACGAGGCAAATCACATTAAATAATTTACTACAAGTAACATATACTTAAACATTACATAGACAGTCAATAGAGTATAATAATTAGCTCTCGAATACAATAACCTACCTCCAATGATGAGTTCATATAATCCAATACCCATTATAAACACCATCGAGAGAACCTTTACCACCGATAACACATTAATCAATATAGCAGTTAAACGCACACTCAGCATATTAATAACAGCCAATATTACTATATTATGGATAATAATGAATACTATAATTATACGTGGACGTACATATAATATAATACTGACTTATAGTGGCCGACGCTATCAGCTCTACAGATATGTTGGAAGGTACAGTACCACCTGCGATAGCCTGACATAGATACAGAGCAAACGCTTTCGCAATAATGGACGCTGACAATGGACGAATCAGGAACGCGGCTGACCACAGTGATGTGAACGCAATGGTGTGTCCAATGGTTTTAAGTATAGGTTTCTTGCTGCCGAATGAATATGCCTCCCTCAGAAACGCATACTCGGCACCGGAGTCCTTGATCAAAGTGGAGAGCTCAACGTATACCAGACCCCCACAGATCGCTATGATACCCCCAATTACCCAGAATATGAGGGACATACCGAATGAACCAGAGAACATCAGCACTGTTGTGGGTGTAATGAATATACCAGAGCCGATTATATTACCGATTATCATGGTTACTGTGTTGAACAGTGTTAACGTTTTCTTGAGCTCTGATCCCTTGCCTTTTGTTGAGTCTGTAATGGTGGAATCTGCCACGGGATCATCTGCTATTAGAGTGGCTTGGTCGTTATTTCGGTCGTCATTGTTATCGTCCGACGATTCTACGTCAGGATACTCGATTAGCTGGATCTCTTCTGGATCAGAGTATACTTCAGGGATCGGTTTGATGCCCAAGACAGCCACAGTACCGTCAGTAGTAGAGAAGTCTTCTTCTTTGGACATATTGACCGGCTACTCGGCTAGTGTGTGTACGTACATCAAATACGGGGCGTGGCAATTTTAACTGGGCGTGGCTAATGACCACGCCCTTCAGATTATATCATCATCTCTTTTGAGTTTGAAGATTCCTCATCTATCGGATTTCATTTTGTTTTCTGGTATTCTACTTTACCATAATGGCAGCGATGGCGGACCCTGGTATGGGGATGGTGGTACCGAGTGTGATCCACATTGGGGCGTATCGTTCTCACACCGTGCTATTCCTCCAGATCAGGTCCAAGACCCCCAGAGCCCCTAGTGATGATTTAGATGTCAGATGGGTGAGACTCATACATTACAGGCAGGGAGTCAGATCTCTATAAATGGGCACTACATCTACCTAATACTAAAGCTTTGTGTGTAAACTAATTTTTGTGGAAAGTAACACTTGTAATTAAACCCCATCCCCACCCCTTCCCCTCTCCGCTTTTATTTAGTTTAGATATTAACGGAAGTAGTAATTATTTATGTGATTGTTCCTATTACTCAGAATTCTGGCGATGATACTGTAGCTTTGGTAAAAGAGGACAGAAGAATTGGAGAAGGCATTACTGTAGCATCAGCTGCTCCAGAATGGTACGCATGGTCCCGCCCCCTCACACTTTATAATTATATTAACCCTTTCAAAACTTTATTCGTTAACTTAACCCCTTAAAACCCTCACGACTTGACCTTATATGTATAAAGTGTGAGGTGGACCATTAATTATTAACCCTTTAATAACCACACTATTATTCTTATCCTTATAGGACACACCTACTTAACGAGGTACGATAACAATCTAATTTATAACGAAATATTATGTAATTGTTTTCATAGATTGAATATGAAGTGACTCAGATTAAAAGACGAAGTAAGTAACAAATGAAAACTGGCTTAGTGTCATAGATAACAATGTCTTCACTAGTGCAAGAACTTGATTCCCAACAATCTAAGCACAGCACAAGACCGGACATATTTGATGACGTTGAAGAAGAACATGCAATAGATATACTTACGGCTGAAATAACACAGGTAATTAATTAATTAATAGGTGGTATATTCCATAAGTAGCCTGTGAATGGCCCGGTTCAATTCACCAGATATTGTCTAATAGAATAAGTTTCTGTTCCAGCATCTTGCTTAATGTTATATTATCATATTTATAATTGTGAACTGAGGTCTATCGATGTTGGTTCCTTATGTTTTGAATTACAGATGTTCAGTCGGGCTAAACAAGGGTTGTTGACAATCGGTAGCAGAGCCAAACATGGAACTGATCAGGAGAAAAAAGTGGCACGGAATGTTATGTCCTCGTTGGCTCTAACACTACAGGAACTTTCGGTTAATTTCAGGAAGTCACAATCCAATTACCTCAGAAGTAAGGAACGGATGTATGAATTAACGAACATATGGAATTATAAATGTATTGTATCTGAAGGAATGAAAAGTCGTGAGGAGAGAATGATTGGTAGTGAGTTACAGCCTGCTGTTTCTGGTGGGCACGGGCCCGGGGGCAGCAGTGGAGGAGGGGGAGGGGGACTGTCCTTCTTTGAAGAAGAAGAAGAGGTTGAAGTTCTCGTAGATAAAGGTTAATAACAGATATATAATATATGAGTGTATGTAATGGTTCAGTTATTCTCCGCCCCCACATCGTTAGGTTTTACGAATAATCAATTGGCCCAGTTAGAGGACAATACTGAGATGATAGAACAGAGGGAGAAGGAGATACAATCAATAGTACAGTCAATATCACAGATTAATGAGATGTACAAGGACTTAGCTACAATGGTGGTTGAACAGGTTAGTAATCCATTCCAACTAATACATTAACTATCAGCAATGATTATTATTGGATATGTGTTTATTACAGGGTACTATATTGGATCGAATCGATTATAACGTAGAGAGAACTCTACATAAAGTAACCGAAGGAGTTAAACAGTTGGAAAAGGTATGAAATGGTTTATAGTACCACATTGATTATTGATTGACTGAATGATTTATTGATTGACTGAATGATTCATTGATTGATTGATTCATTACTGATTAATCGATTGATTCCTTTTCCCATAGGCTGAGAAGCATCAGAAGAGATCAGTGAAACTGTTGATTATAATCGTTCTAATTGTGATAGTGGTTCTCATTGTTGTAGCCTTTGTTATTACAAAGGTAGTCAGAGGGGGTAAAGGAATTATATAACACTATTTTATTATTATTTTGTTGTATTGTAGCTGTTGATAATACTTTTAACTCTGTAAAAGCAATAAAATTAAATCTATAATAGATAAGTTAATTAAACAGAAACCACGCCCATGAGATAAAATGGCGGAAGAGTCGAAAAGCTCAATAGAAGACTCGGTTAGTACACAGACGTCCGAGGAAGAAGAATTAAGTTTTCCCCAAACAATAGAAGAATGCCAAACGCATGAAATATTGACGAAAGAGGTTCTGGAAAGTACAGCAAATGATTTTGCCAACTATTTAGTAATAAACGACAGACGAGATGTAAGTTACTGATAGAGGTTTGTAAAATGTATTGTTTGTGGCTATCAGCTAGCTATCTTTCATTCTAGAAAAAGCAATTGGATGAACGTATTCAAAGTATAGTGTTTCGTGTGGAGGAATTTCAGAGACAGCTCGAATGGATGCACCAAAATGTCACTAGTACTTCAGAGAAGGTCTCCGATATCCATGTACAGGTTCAGGCATTCAAGGAATTATATAACAAGATAGATCAGATAGAGGTATTAGCAAGGAGTATTCTATCTTACAATTAATGTAAAGGGGGCTTCTCTTCCATTACCACAGGCATTTATAGGGATCGTTACTAGTCAAGTTGATAAGCTTGAAGAAACAGTCAGCAGAGCAGAGAAGGAACTAGGACCAAACAAGATCAGGAAGGTGTTTTCAGTACTTCCAGGAGTGGTTAGTAGTTAAGACACATATAGAAGGAGAAAGATAGTAAATTATGAATTGTATTTCAGAGGAAGCCTCAAAAGCGAGACTCCCTGGAACCCTGGAAGCGGCCAGAGGTCTTTAGTGCTCGTGAGTACTTCACACCTCGTATCAGGGCTCTGGAACAAATGGCTGACACAGACCAAACACTACGGCTTACAGAAGATGATTAATAGGATATATCTTTTTCTTTTTTTAAATTGAGTGTTTTATAAAAACAAAAATCTAATAATTTTTGAAACTTATTTTATCTCTTATAACAGTTATTTGTGTGTGAGTGTTATTTTACATCAGTTGGGACCGTTTGAATTGCGCTTTATGGAATACGAAATGGATTGTTGAATCTCTACACAAAAAAAAGACGATTTTTTTATTTTACTCCGTAATATATTAATTGAGATACAAACCTTGGAGTCGGGCTCCGCCCAATTCCCATGTTTGATAAACTTGAGTGTACGAGTCCTTGGTTACGCCACTGAGAATGGGCGTGTCAGTCACTGCCACTAGCTCCGCCCTCATCTTCACCCAATCAGTACACACAATATGTCTAATGTCTTCCATCCATTTAACGTAATCACACAACGAGAATTGTACAGCTGTTCGTTCCATACACTGTTCTAAACTAATGGTACCTAATATAATAAATTAAACATACGATTAATCACGAAGTATTTCATCCCTTGAAGAGACATACCTAAAGCACCTTTTAACAGTACTTCAGCTTGTCTGGTTTTGGTCTGAACATTTGCCGACAGTTTGCTCAGTGCCTTTCTACAATAATTTAGCAACACATTATTGTGTATTTTTCATTTATTGTGAACATACCTACCCTACCCACCTATCTCGTTCTATATATCCCAAAGCTCTCTCCTGTGAAGCTACTATTTTCCCTTCCAAACAGTTCACTGCTCCAGGGAATTTACTTAATACTCCCATGTTACTCCTGGCCTTACATCTAAACAAACACAACACATTCATTGATTCAATTCCTGTCCTCCCTTCTCCTTCAAACCTTCTAATGGCGTCCAGTTGCTCCCCTAGGTTCTGTAATGACTTAAGCTGTTCCATAACTTTCTGTTTCGCTCCTTCCCATTCTGTAAGAGTGTCTTGAATAGACTGCAACTGCTGAAGAAAAGGTCTCGACACACACAAGGGAATGCCACGTTTCTCCATGTGGTCGGGTATTCTTACTATTCTAATTAAAGCGCAGTAGCACAGGTGACACATCATGAGTATGTACCCTTCTCATGCTAAGAGGGAATCATCTGGTAATCCAGAAGCTGATGATCCTTATGATGCTATGTTAAAGAGATCAGGGTGCGTAGACCAACATCATAAGTTACAAGACTGTTTTTACGATAAGGGAAATGACTGGAGAAATTGTCAGACAGAAATGAAGGAGTTCCAAAAGTGTATGAAAGAGCACCAACCGAACAAGAAGAAACAATGACTTTTTAATACTCATTTATATTTTTATATATTTACAATCAGAATTCAAAATAAAGAAATAAGGAATTAAAAATAATAATTTCCATTCAATACAACTTCTTGAACCTCTTAGCACGTTCGTCTCTCTCCTGTTCAAACTGTCTTATGTCCGTTCGAGCTAAGAACTCTTTCTTTTCAAGATATCTAAAGAAAAGCCAAATATGATAATAAATATAATATAGACCACAGCAATCATGATTACCCATCCTTCTTGTGGAACTGCAGCTCCTCTTCGATGCCTTCACTTGACTTATATTTATCCCAATCCAGTCGAGATTTATCCTAAACACAACACAAACACCCCCAGCCAGTGCTAACCAATACACCAACCCCCCTCCATCAGCTCACCAATGTACTAATCTTGGGTTTCTTATTAAGTGATTGCAACAAGGCTTTAGCACCAAGCACTTTCTTCCCTCCAACACCACTGCTCCTTCCCTTTACTGTGCTTGTCCTAAATTACAAAAATATAAAACAGAAATAATTTTAACAATAATTATCATAATTATAATGGCTCACCGAGACGGTAATACCTGTTGTTCATGGCCTATGGCCTCCTTGGAACCAGCTTCTACAGTACGTTCAACACTAAATAAGTAAAGGAATTGATTACATACAGTGTAATGAGGCGTGGGGTATTGCAAAGAAGGCACCACTCTCTCTATTCCCCATAATCAACTTTTTTAATTCCTTACATCACGTCTTCACCAGCAAAGTCAAACGTCTTTTTAATTGTTACCATCTTTGGTTTTATAGTGTCATCTGTAGCACTCTCAACCTACAGTAGTAATCAAGTACATTCTGTTATTGAATATGTAAATATTTACAACTTGAATGAACAGTGAAAGACGTACTGCAAGAATACATTCTGCTCTTGGCTTAAAAGAGCTGGCCTATAATAGTGTGCACCTTATTTTCTGACTTAGCTATAGTCTGTGATACTGAGTTATTACTGGTGGTCTTGGAAGAAGTCAGTGAGCCCACATCTTTCTTGAATCCGGCCCATAATTCATCGAAACGATCTTTATCTTTTTGCGTTTGCTCCTTGATATTTAAAATGTCCTCATCCAAACTGCTTTGCTCATCGTCTTGTGTTAATTTAGAGCCAGCACTTCTCCTAAAGAATATAATACAGTATTAGTCTTGCATATCTAGCCCCTCCCACTTCATAGTGGGAGGAGGAGGGGCTAGCTATTTCAAACTAATTACACCCATGCTTGGAAGTTGTCAATTGAATGAATATGAAGCAATTGGAATTCGTAATAAAGTATAACTTTATGTCCCACCCTCTCCCCAAAGATGGCTGACCCAAGAAATGCAACATATTTACACTGTACATTGCATATATATACTTCAGTTGCAGAGAAGATAACTCTTCACGTTTTCTTTTGCTGCCTATAGGTGTAGCTATTTCAGCACCCTGCTCACTGGGCTCCTCATCTGAATCCAATCCACTACCTGCAGAATGTGATATAGTTATAATGAAAATAGGCATGTATTGTATAATTATATAATTATGTGGGCGTGGTCTCAAGACACTGACTGTCTGACTCCTTTTCAAAAAAGAACAAGGCCTGGGTAAATTAGTATGTTGTGTAGTAGCTACCGAGATATGACTGTGAGTTTACTTTGACTAACCTTCCTCTGGAGCGTAATCTTCATCGTCAGAGTCTGAGCTCATCGAATCTTGGTCTTCCATCATTGGAGTATACGGATCAGTAAACTAAAGTATACTGAAAGTAAACGGATGGTGAGTCGAGCCTATTCACGTACATGTTATTCACCAAATAAAAATGATCCTCTTCTTGTTTATTTTAGGGATTCACTGATATTGCCGTAACTGTGGTACTCTCTCTGATAGCTGTATTAGCAGTATTCGTGTTCATTATCTTGAGTAAGTGAAAGGAAGACCACGCCCACATTTATAATTGTTAAAAAAAACATAATTATAAAGCCTGTAGTCTTCCAAATCCTACAGAGGAGTAAGGCAGTACTTTGATGAATCCATTGCCATAATTATGAACTCTTAATTGCATTCTTCTCCAACAATAAATTCTTCTGACTTCACATTAGTTGTATATGGTAGGCCATACAAGTGTTAAAAAATGATCATTAAAATCCTCTATACCCTCCTCAGCTTACCTACTGTATGTACCTCGTAAATATCGTATTATAAAGTGCCACTGTCTTTTACAATCTTACATTTGAAAAATACTTACACAGGTTGGGGGTTAGTATGGAAGCTATTACTATCAAGATTCGAGTTACTGCGAGCTATATTGAGTGATTCAAATGATAAAGATAGTAATGCTGATCGTACTGTTACAAGAAGGAAGAAGAAAGAACCATCCAGAGCAACCATTACTGTTAGAACTCGAGGAGGAATAGACTAAGTATTTTATATGAACACGGACACTCACATCGTCACGGACACTCATACATGCATACAGCAATGCAACGACTTACACACAATGTATTATAGTTTTATTTTTAACCTTACCTGTCTGCTTCATTGTTACTAATAAGATTAAATGAACTGAAGAAAAAAAAATGATGGAAAAGTTAAAGTGTAAAATTGGAGCCCCGCCCCTTTCACAGAATGCGTATGCAATGGGGCGGGGCTCATATTTTGCATAAGTTGAATCAGCTGATGATATAATGGCATCTTCTCACAGTCAGTCTCGCTACAGAGTCATGATACTGGGGGATCATGGCGTCGGTAAGAGAAGCTTATTCCATAGAATAGCTACTGGTAGATTCATTGATAGCAACAAACGACCACGTGGCATTAACGAATATCAGGACCTGATGGTCCAGAACATAGATGGTGAAGAAATATCGGTAATAGTAGTACTACTGTAGTACAGCTAGACTATCTTAGCTTTCTAAAAATATTGATTGTGGTTTTTGCTACCAAATAGGTGACACTAAATGTAGATGTTCGATTTGAAGAACTGGAGAATAGAGCCTACAGTACATGTAACACTTTACTGCTGGTGTTCAGCTGTAAAGAAATGTCTACATTAATGAAACTACCAAGATGCCACGATGATTTGAAAGACATGAGCAGACATCCTGATGACATCCTATGGATCATGGTTGCTAACAAGGTTGATTTGGAATGTGAAGTTCCAACTGAAGCGATACGAGCAATGGCCACCGAAATGGAAGTCGAGGAACAGAACATTTATTATGTTTCAGCAAAAACTGGTGAGGGAGTTAAGGAAATGTTTGAAGACATTGTAAAGAAAACACACAAGAGAGCATTGAAACACCGCCATGATAAAATAATATTAAAAGAAGAGACTAGGTCTAGTATATCAAATAAAAAATGTTTCTAAAAACAAAAAAAAAATACTTTATTTTAAACAGTAAAAGTTTAAATGATGTTATATTTTACTCTATTTTCTTCTATTGAATATTATGTTTCAATTATTACATATAGACTATAATTTTATTGTAATAATTACTCTCTAAATTAAAATTGCACAGTTTGGAGCCCAGCCCCTCTTCATGGATCGATATATAAATGTGGGGGGCTTCAACACTGCTGCATAGTGGATCCTTTCATTACTTTGACGAAATGGCAATTTCTACAAGTCAGTCCTTTTCCCCGTTTCATTATTACAAAATTATGATAGTTGGGAGATGTGGTGTTGGTAAGAGGAGCCTATTCCATAGAATAACTACCGGTAGCTTCGGACAACCTAGTCGTACTGAGTATGAAAAGCTAACCCAGAGTGTAGATGGTGAAGCAGTATCGGTTAGTTGGTACTGGTGTAGAATTATCATTATAAACGTAAATTCCCTTTTATATAGGTGCTACTGGATGCTTTTGAATCATCGGGTGATATACAGCACATTGAAAGGTATCCGGGCTATACACCTTATAGCAACTGTAACACAGTACTGCTGGTCTTCAGCTGTGATGATATACATACATTAAATGATCTACAATATTGGCAGGATGAAGTAGAAAGAGAGAGCATGGAGGATATACTCTGGATCATGGTCGCCAACAAGATGGATTTGGAGAATGAATTCATACGGCCGCGGGAAATGGCTACCATGACAGCTAAAGAACTGAAGCCTAACATTGAGGAACAGAACATTTATTATGTTTCAGCCAAAACTGGTGAGGGAGTAAAAGAAATGTTTGAAGACGTCGTCAAGAAAACACACAAGAGAGCATTGGGATTGGAATACCCCAGTGATAACATAAAACTGAAAGAGGAGACTAAGTCAAGTGAATCAAATAAAAAATGCTTCTGAAAAGTATTAAAAATACATTATTTAAATCAACAGTTAAAGTTTAAATAACATTATACTTTATAGTTTACTCTGTTTTCTTTTTATTTAATTCTACATGAGTGCATAATTATACAGAACAATTAATCTATGAATGTAATATAACACATGGTGAAACTAACCAGCTATATTGTTTCTATTCTGAGGGGGATTTGGCTGTTGCTGAGGGGTCTCTAAACGACCTAACAATAAAGAAACAAAACAAGTTACCCAACAGCAAAATGTAAAATAATTATAATACCTTCACGTATTCGGAAGAACTCTCGTGCGAACTCAGTAGCCCCTCCGCCATTAAAAGTCAACACTGTTCTCCTACCACCTGCCACAAACCAATGTATAAAGATATATACAGCCAATACATAATGTCAGGACTATACCATGCTCTACGTCAATATAGTTAGTGCCAAATATGGGTTGATGGACCTGCTAATTAGTGGGCGGGGTTTAATCCGAGTTAATATTTGCTATCTGTACCTGACCTCTATAGCAGTAATGGTGGATACGTTTATAGCTGATACTAACGAGGCATTTACATAAGATTCAACCTTCAAACAAAATAAACGGGTTAGTTTTCCAACTAATCACCACAATCCATTGTCTAAGCTAACTTGAGTGTTGTTCAGTTTAACAGTTGCATTCTTTACGGCTTCTCTTCCTTCTTCAGATACTGTAACGTTACAAAAGGATGAATCAATTCTAAGGGAAAAGATTTTTTATAACAGTTATAGTCTTGACGTAAACGTGTATGCTAACCTTGACGCCATTTTATTATTTTTGAGTTTTGACTCCGCCTACATTATGCCCCGCCCATAAACCACGCCTTTAAAATGGCGGATGAGGAAGTTCTTTGTGAAGCCTATGGCATACGTTCCTCTCCCGTTAGATACATCAAAACTGCTAACTCTGTGAAGAGAATCTCAGAAGAAAAAGGAAAAGGGTTGGATTTAAAATCGAAAGCAAAGCGAATCTTCAAGGTGGGAGGGGAGGAGTAGATAGGGTAATACAGTAATGGGGACCATATTCATTGTACTGTTTTGGTTAGGACGCTTTCCTCCCCCAAGGGTATCCTGAAAGTGTCAGTGAAGATTATTTATCATACCAAACATGGGATACACTCCAAGTACGTCTATATAGGCCCATTAATTAATTATAATTAACCCCACCCCCTTCATTAATATAGGCCTTCTGTTCTTATATCACTGGTACCCTGGCAACCCAGGCTGTGTTGAAAGGTGTTGGAGTGGGTGATAGTACAGCATCTCCTGTGGCCGCCACTATCACCTGGTTACTCAAAGGCTAGTATCATATAATCATTCATTAATGGTTTAAATATATACTACAAATGTTCCTCTATAGTAAAGCATAGGATAGCTACACTGACATATTTTATTATGTTATTTAGATGGTTTGGGGATGATTGGACGTATATTATTTGCTTGGCTGAAAGGGTACGTTTGTATGTATCTGTTTATTATTGGTAACGACACCTACTTTACATCGTTATAAACTGTTTGTAACAACTATCCATCTAACAATAGGACTGATTTGGACTGTAATGCTAAACAATGGAGGTGATATCCCGTTCAATGTATCTTCCATTTCAGTTACTGCTAGTGTTGTTTCAGATTGGTAGCGGACATTTTAAATGACCTTGCAATGTTTTTCGATCTCCTGGCTCCGTTATTCCCTGCATTCTTCATGTTGATAGTATGCTTGTCAAGCATTACCAGGGTAACCAACCAATTAATATACTCTAGTATACAATAACATTATGTTCTTGTATTTATGTAGTCTATTGTGGGCGTGGCTGGAGGTGCGACCAGGGCCGCACTGGTACAGCACCAAGCTAGGAGAGACAATATGGCTGATGTTTCTGCCAAAGATGGCAGTCAGGTTAATTAATAGTTAATTAAGTTGGTTATTAAGTATTTTGGTTGTGTTTTCAGGAAACCCTGGTTAATTTAGCCGGGCTGATTATTGGTATGATATTGACTCCTATTGTTTCTGGCCGGACAGGGTATGCTGGGACTGATTCCCATTATTTCATTTTGTTTTAATTCTTGTGTCTTATGCTTGATTTCTAATTTTTTCATTCATTCATTCATTGTTGACTTATTATGTCTAATTCCTGTTATTTTATTCTTATTAGATTGGTCTGGTTCCTGTTCGTGGTGTTCACAATCCTCCATCTTTATTCCAATTTCCGTGCTGTCTCCGTCGTTTCCATGGAAACCTTCAACCAATCTCGACTCCATCTGCTAATGACTCATTTCCTGTCAACAGGTGGAGATGAAATTTCTAAACCTAAACTCATTAACTCCCAGGAGTCAATTATTAAAGGTAATTAATAGGGGCATACCCTCGTTAAATTGTTATTAAAGACGTTTATATGTAAAACCAGAATTCCATTGTTATATTCACTGAAAGTATATTCAAGTCTATTCAAATTACCCACACAATTTATATTGATGATGCAAACATTGTAAATATCTACCTATAGTACTTTTTATTCATTATAATCTACTTTCCTCTATAGGTAGTAACAGGAAGTTTAAACTTCGGCTAGGAGCATCGTTATCTCATATTTTACAAAGGTATATTCAAGTCTAGTATCTGAAACTTGTTAATTTTTTTTTTACGATAGCTTAGGTGATTTCGATAATGTCCTATACCAGATAACTAATAAGGAATATGTTATACGTTGTACAACTGATAGAACAAGTTGAGGAGATTATTGTTTAATCGACTGACTTCAAAATAACTGTTAAATTCTCCCTTTATAGTGTTCATTGCCTTCAGTAGTACTAGTAAACCAACCGACCAATTGAGAGCTGTTGTGACAGCTGAAATAGTAGAATACTTGTTCAATTACCGTGCTGCTTCGAATGATGACGGTTTGAACAATAATAAGCTCCTGGGGCCATTTTTACACAGAATCAAGACAGCATTGACAGGTAGGGATTACTATGGAATACCAGCCAGGAGGGAGTTAGCTGTAGTAATACATACAATATTTATGGGGCAGTTGAAGTATGACATTTACCAGATGAATAGAATACGGTCGATTCCAACATTGCCTGCAATGTGTTTAGCTGTAGCCTCTTATTATACATGGCTCTTAACTTTGACAGTGGGGGTAGAACCCTTGTGGGGTAGTGTTAAAGGGTTGTACATTGTTGAGCTTAGATTCACTTGTGTAGTAAGTACTGTTTTGTACTCATTGTTGTACTCAATATGTAAGCATTGATTGTATAATGTTACTCTATGTGTTTTAGATTCTGTTCAGCTAGTGGGCGTGGCTGATGAGATTACCGACCAGCTGTTTGATAGAGATGGTTTCATAGATAAACTACAGACGAAAGGTTGGACCACTTCCCACCATTTATTGGGATTACAGGAATGGAGATTCAACAGGCAAAGGTTACTGAAAATGAACTAATTATTATTTCTGAAACTCAATTAGCTTTTTTTTTTAAATTGTATGATAAATTGGTCAAACAAATTAAAAACATTCAATACATATTGAAACAATGTACTGACATCTGATTCATATATTATATAGTGCGTTAACTATATAATCACTAATACATACATAAACAACATGGGGCATCATATAGTCTGTCTATGTATTTGATTTACAAGGAGTCGAACTGAACACTGCACAACCTAGTTTACTGCTCCAACTGCTTGATTCATTGTTATCTAGCCTTATTGAATTAGTACCAGGATTATTCTTGGCGGTAGTTCTTGTTGGTGTCGAACGAAGGCTGTTATTAAGATCAATAACGAGTTTCCTTAGATTGGCTTGTGCTCCGTGAATGTCTCCTTCAGTGTAGGTTATCTGATGTTGTTGATCGATGGAGTATTTCTGAGTGAGGAGGCTAATGATGTCTCTGGTTTGGTTTCCAGTACCAAACTCACAGGATCGGTTGTTACACCACAGCGATAGCACGCACTGAGGTGAATGGTCCAGGACTTGTTTAATCCATTCCTGGAGCTCGAACTTGGACTCCTCGTTTCCAGGGACATAGACGAGTATGGCTGCGTGAGCGTCACGGAAATACGACCGAGTGAGTGTGTTAGTGCCACCGTGTGCCTCCAGGTTTCCTGTGTCCCACACCTCAGCCTATACAGATGGATATATTATATTACAGCCATTGTATAATGTCTGTGAACACAATTGTATAGTTCTAAAGCATAGAGTCAGTTTATAGCCTAGTCTAGCTAGTGAAAGTGAATGTACACGAGAGTGTCTTATTGGTTACTAGCATTCACAAACTCCTTATTTTACATATTAATGTATGACTATAATGCCTAACCTTAATCGGTTTGCTATCTTGATTGACGACTTTCATGGTGACTTTGCTGAGGGTCGTTGTAGTGTTGCGATGCATTCTAACCGACTTCAACATGTCCGACGATCTTTCCCCGTAATCGTCACATGGCTCGTTGAATAGCCGCAGTAACGTTGTTTTTCCTACTCCTTTTTTGCCGCACAGGATGATCTTGTACGGGCGCTCATCTACTCCATGGTATTCCATATCGAAAATGCAACTCTAGTCTGAGAAATGATGGAAAACATAGATGATGGAAAATAACATTTTTGAGCCACACCTTCTTTTAGAAAATAAACTTCACACACGTGATCCCGCATGACGTCTGGGCGTGTCTACCAAGGCGTGGCTGGTTTGTTGGCCAAAAAGCTGATGGAGCTCTGAAATGGCAGATACCGAGGCAGCAGAAAACTATACATTCATTTTGGCTGGGAAATTTGGCGTAGGAAAGTCAGCCATATTCAGTAGGATCAGTACAGGAGAGTTTCCAAGTGAACAGCTAACAAATGGCTCCGGTCCAGCGTCAACTGCCAGCAATAATCCGGATAGCTCAGATAACGGATTGGAGCAATGCATCTACCAAGTGAATCTGAATGGCGTCAATTATCGGGTGAGTCGTGCATGTATATATATATATACGTACAACAGTAAGCTAGTGGCAGAATAATGCTCGGGTGGAGCTAATTCATATGTGATAACAATCAGGTTTATCACACAGATATGTATTCCTGCTTATGTAAGCTATATTAGTAGATATTTGTATATTTATGATAACCGAATTATTACAAACAGTTACACTAATATCAGTGGCATGTATCTATACAACCACGCAACCTTTATATCTATATAGGCCTGAAGGGTCTGTTTGTGTGAGGTAGCCAACTTGAAAATTACACCCAAAACTTAGATTAATTTTTATATGACCTCAGTTTACACTACATACTTGGTCAGATACGTATATATTGGGTTGCTAGGCTGCATGGCTATGTGTGGAATGCATATTTAATATCATCCATGCAGCCCACAAAGCAACATGATCTGCACATACTCTAGTAATGATGTCATTGATTCCTTCCCCCCCCTCAGATTACTATCTATGATACGGGTGGACTGGAGAAATACCGCTCAATGACCTCTAATTACTACAGGAACTCTGCAGCTATGATCCTAGTCTATGACAGTCGACCGGATGAACTAAACACACTGTTTGAACTTGCAGAATGGATCCGAGAGGCCAAAGAGCGCAGTATCCGGAGGGACAGGATAGTGCTGTCTCTTTGGGCTAATAAATGTGATGGAGTCGACTCATCCTCGTCAGCCATTGAACCTGTTATTGCCTTCAAAAATGAACACGGTATTCCAGATTGCTTGCATTTCAAAGTTTCCGCTAAAACAAGTGCAAATATCATCAGTTCTCTGCATTCAATGATCGAATATGTCCACAGAGGTGATTCCAATAACAGTACTGCAGCTGTCGGTAGCGGTACTGTATCTAGATCCACCGGATTATCAACCGACGAAACAACAGACCACGACAATCCTACAGAAAACAACAGCCGCAGTAGATGTTCATGTTAATGATTGATCATAAATATTGTGCTAATATTTTTCAGTTATTATTATTATTTATATACATTATATTATATGTAAGTAGATCATTGTTATTATACAGTGTTTTTCATTAATAATAACCATCGTACTTATCTATGGTAGACTATATAATAACGAACGGATGCAGGAAATTGAATAGCCACACTGCCACACCTCCATTTTCTTTTTCAACAACCGAGCTCTTTAGTCCCCGGTTTAGATCGTCTTGGGCTTTTGTTATCCATCTTTCTTGTTTGCGATGGCTTTAGCGAGAGGAGGGACTGTAGCTGGAGGTACGTACTGTTACACGCTGTCACTGACCGGAGTACCGGGCATTGGTAAAACTGCCATATTTAACCACGTAAAGCGAAAGACGGGAGCTGTGGAGACATACCCTGATAACGATGGTGGTATAGATTGCTGTATCTATTCAACAGAAATTAAAGGAACACGTTTTAAGGTATAATTGTAAACACAAGTGACCTCTAGAGACCTTTAATTAATTATATTATTACAGTCAATAATGAGATATAATTAAATTATAGACTACTATGAAGAGATGTAAATATGTCCTCGATGCATACTAATAACCCACTGGCATGGTTGTGGTAGGGGGGGGGGGGGGGGGGGGGGGGGGGGGGGGGGGGGGGGGGGGGGGGGGGGGGGGGGGGGGGGGGGGGG